>CAKNWT010255949.1:0-14945 GCA_932066315.1 Andricus coriarius | reverse complement strand
AATTGGAAATAACAACAATTATACACTGCTTCTAGACAGTAAAAGAGTGCAGGTTTACGCTAATCAATTAAAATCATTTTACTACTGATTTGTAGATTGATGATAATGCTGCTGCTCGTCATGTCCGCTTTTGGAAAGGTAACATTTACACCACTCGATGATACCACCGTTTACGCAGAAAATATTGGTCCCGCCAAACTATATCATACCACCTGACATTTAGAATAGTGTAAAAAAGTTCATTTCTTTTAAGCTTGGAGAGGATAGAATTGAGGTAACGGACAATTATAATTATCAAGGTGTAATCCATAGTAACTCTTGTAAGTATGTGGATTCCACGAGAAAATTTGTCAGTTCAGCAAATGCGGCTGCGGGTGCTACTTTGAAGGTCATAAACAGTTTTAGATTAGACTTTTGTTCAGCCTACATTAAATTGTTTCAAAGCTTGGTTAATAGTTCACTATTATACGGGGTCCAAGTATGGGATGAAGCTTCTCTTGAAGCTCCGGAGAGGGTTCAGCTGAGTTTCTTTAAGAGACTGCTTCATTTACCAACCAACACTCCGCACTACGCAGTCGGATTAGAAGTGGGTACTCTGAGAGACTTTTTGTTAGAGTAAATTATGAAAAGGAATGAGAATTTAGTATAATATCGTTACAAAATTGGGAAAACAGGGTTTGCGTATCGAAAATTAATATAGTGGTTTTCAGTCGGCAAAATTAATATTTTTGTTTGAAAAAATGAAAAGGATGTTGCAATAACTCTTATAAAACTTGTGAGAATTTAAAATTCACTATATTAAAGTTGACAAGCGAACTTAAAACGATAGTACAGTGCTCTTTCCGAGTAAGACCACTCCGAATGAGGTATGGAATCACTCCTTCTGAGTAATACCGCTGGAAACACAGACGTCGCTGCTATGTCGCGAGCATCAAATTCACGTGAATAATTCCAATTATAAATATTGATAAACCTACGTACCAATTAATTGTTCTTAAAATTGGTTTTAACTAAAATTGAAAAAATTTTCTGTGTTCATGACAAAAACAAGGGGGAATTCTGGCTGAGAAGCCGGTAGAGAAGAACTTTTGGCACAACGGTTTTCCCTTGTTTTTTGTGGCACTACTCAGAAGGAGCGAAATTAACCTCGACGACGGAAACGCGGAGCTAGAGTGGGGGAATAGCTCGACCGCAGCAGTTACTCCCCTACTCCCCCGATGCAGTGTTACTCGGAAAGAGCACTGTAATACATATTCTTCGAAAGAGTGAAAACATTTTTTGAAGTTGCCATACAAAGCATATGAGAATCTCAAACGACTATATGAAAAATAACTCACTCCACCAAAAGATTTAACCTTCAGTAGGAGGAACTAGATACAAAAATGAAATACAATTAAATACGGAAACACGCACACAATTAGTATTTTGATTATTACATATACTTAATTTATTCACTACATACATAATCGCACGCTTAATCGCTATGAAAAATCGGAATCGCTGCGGCGAGATTCAAACCTAACTTACCTAAAGTACTAACGCATTTTATACCTGACAAATAAACCCCACGGCTAACTTACATTATGGAATATTTGGCAAAAATCTCGGCAAGCGGCGTCGCTTGACAACTCAGGGCAGTATGGCATATATCTGGGCCCTGTTTCATGAGTGATTTGTTGCTTCAGACATTTTGTTAATAGACAGGTTAAACATTTTATCACTTTCAATGATTACATCGATTTTCTATAAATCACTTTTTTTTAAAGGAACTGCTAATATTCTTGTATGAATAACATTATCTAATTTGATATCTGAGTATAATGAACTTCAGTGTATTTAGATGTAATATTTTATAAACTGTACTCATTGAATTAAATCTTAGTAAATTAGTGTATAAATTTCGTGAGAAAGAATTCCTAATGTTTTAAATCCAATAGTAAATGAATGAATTGCAAATAGAAAGAGTTAACTTTAGGGTAACCATCCGTCCTGGTTTTTCGGGACGTGTCCTCTTTTTTCAAGGTCTGTCCTGGTGTCCTGGTTTTTTCTTGAAAATAGGCAAAATGTCCTGGTTTTTTACGAAACCAAGATTCTCGACAGCCAAGCTAAATATTACCGATTGAGTACTTTGTACACCTGTACAGTGCTTCGGTGTACATGTATTTATTTATAAATACAATAATTTATAAGTTTATAATAAAAAAAATATATAATATATGTCAAAACATGGAATTGGACCGAATTGGATTTTGACCGACCGCGTTTGGTGTTCCATGCGTTCCATGTTCGGTTCTGCACAATCGGACTCGATCGGAAAATGGCGGAAACACTCGAGGAGCATTCTCAATCGAAACTATATAAAAAATCATGAATAATGATTCCATAGTTTGCGATACATCTTAGGTTTCTGTCAACTTCATATTGACAATATCAATTTTTAAAATAGGTTTTCGAGATTACGATATTCACTATTTTTCTTCCCTACTAAAACAAGTCAGGAATCGTCGCAAATGGTCAGAAGTTCTGACGATTCCTAAACATCCTGACCATTTCTGGCGAGTCTGACTATTTCTGAAGGTATGCTAATTCACATCCTATCAGGTAGCTCATCGATTAGGACCGCAGATAGGCCAACTCAAAAGGCTTAAAAATTGAAAATAAATATTTTTTCAATTTTGCATATATAGATTCAAAAGTTAGATATTCAGAATCTACGGGTTTCGACGATTTCAGATACCTAAAAATTTTCCTAACAAATTTTTAATTAGGATAAATATAATGTATCTTGTAAAGAGAAAGAGATACGTGAAAACGGACAAAGTTTTCAGATTCGCCTTCAGAGTCATTTAATTCATATATAAATAGTAATAATTAAATATAAGTAAAAAGAGAATATGCATAAATAAATATAAATAAATAATATAAATAACCTGGGAAATATAAGAGGGATTAGGTTTTATGACATTCTATTCTTGGACCCCTAATAAAAGGATTATTATCCTTCAAACCCAAGCTCTGACGATTTCTGAACATTTCTCATGAATTCTGACTTTTCCTGACGATTTCTGTTGAGAAACGTAACAAAAGTGGTCAGAAATCGTCAGAAGTCCTGACTTTTTTTCTGACGATTCCTGACTTATTTTTAGTAGAGTTATTCAAATTATTTTTCGAAGACTCCGTAAAAAGAGTATCATTTTTTCATAGTGTTAATTCTTGAAATGGAGATTCTTAATATTTCGTATTTCGAATACTACTTTATCGTCTTCGCGTTTTAAATACTCGTATGATAATATTAAACTTCGATACTGTAATACGAATAAGTGTAATAAAACCTCGGTTTTCCCGATTTTGGAACGATATTATACTAAATTCTAATTCATTTTTGTCATTGATTCTAACAAAAGGTCTCTCAGTGTAGACCATCATTGTCCTGTGTTGTCCTCGCTAGGACTCTGTCTGGGATTTAAACAAAATTCTTGTACGAACTCTTCACAGTATTTAAGACTGTGCTTGGAGAGGATAATTGAACTGGCAAGGTCTAAGCCCAGAAATAATTATTCAAACTGGTATTCGCAACTCAGAAATTATTTTGAAGCATGTAACATGTTGCACTTATGGAGCGAGGCCTCTCTGGAAGGTCTGGCTTCTAGTACGAGCATGATTTTGGGTGGTTACATGAGGGCCTCGCTTAGCTAGGACCCGTTCTAGAAGCTTACAGGTCTGGCCTTATATTTCCTACATCAGGGAACTCAACCCTACCTCACTTGTCGAATGGACTTAAATTTTAAAAGGGGTTTATCTCAGCTAAGACTCGCAAATAAACACTCAGATCACATATTTTTGTTTGGTAAAAGTCATAAAATTTTTAGTTCAGATTTATGTCTCTTCTGTTTTGTCGATAGTGTTGATCTTAACCGTTTTATTAACGAGTAACCTCGATTTATTGAAATTAAAGAAAAATATTTTACTGACTCCTCGACGTGTGCTGACCAAGTAATATTTTGGGAGGGTGTTTAATCTTCTATTGACACAGATAGTCTGTAAATTAATTGTAATTATTTTTGTTACTGATGAGTGTATTGTATATTTGATAGACGGCATAGTCTGACATAAACTACTATCTATCTAATTGAGGAATATTCTAGTCAGGACATTTTATAGTTGGGCAATTGTATATCGGGAATTTTATCATTCGGTGATATTATAAACGCTTCGGGAAATTTTTTGTTTTTAGAATTTTATTGAACGGTAATTTTACAGTATCAAGAATTTTATTTTTCGGGATTTTTCAGTCGTCCCTAGAATTACAGGAAAATTTCAGAATGTGGAATTTGCTATATCATAGAATTATTTTCATCACTTGTGTCTTTATAATTTTTTCAAGTACGTAGAATTTTTAAGCATGGAAATACACTACAAAAAAAAGGACAATTACATACCACTCGGCATTACATACCAAATTCTAAATTTTTAATGTTGCTGTAATTCTAATTTCGACTCCCGGATCTTGTCGATTTTCCTAATGTATTTAATTATTTTTTTAAAATTTTATTATACAAAAAATTTATAAATCACAAGTTCTTATTTATCTTATCTCATCAAATAGCAAAGTTAAAAATTAAAAAATTCGCTATATATCCAATTTTTATTTTTGCGACTTGCCGATTTTTTCCCTAGTGCATATGATCACTGGAAAATAGGAATAAATTAAATAGGAATTATCTCTTCGGAAATAACTGTTTAAAATCAGAAAACAATTGAGTAGACATTTTTGACTTCTAGATATGTAAAACAATTTTAACTTCAGAAAATTTAAAATCTGTGCAAACAAGAAATTAAAAAAAAAATTTTAGTGCGGATAACCGAAGTGAATGCAAAGATATCATATATATTTGCTGTATGTCTATAGATTTCGAACTAAATACGCTCTTTTAAGATTCCAATACTTTTTTGGCTTGTAGTGATTTCAAATTCCAGAATTTTCAAATTTTTTAAACTGGCTATGATTTCAATTAGAAATTACTCAGTTTTATAATAAGCACCTCTAAATATAAGTTGCTTAATGTTAGAAAATAATTGTAAAAAAATTTAATTTTCAGGGCTTCAGTTCAACAACTTGAACTTTAACGCTAAAATTTGTCAGAATTCTGGCTTATGGTTTGAATTTTCACAATTTTTGTTAGAAGTTATATGTTAGGTCGAAAAAATTAAATTGCAAGCCAGCGAGTCACTTTTTTACTTTCAGTCGCTTATTTTGTAAGTCGATCAATGCTTTCCACTTTATTTTAGAATGTTATAGGCCAGCAGGCCTAAAAATATTTTGACAACCACTGAGTTAACGAAAGGATGGCATGATTTCACCACTCAAGTTTTGAAAGGAACTTGAGTTGAAAATTTTACCCTAACCGTTAACATCTGTGTTTGTCAACACGAGCTTGCTTTCTCCCATTGAGTAAGTTCTTAAACTCGGGCCATTAGGACCTTGAAATCGGCTAATGGCCAACGCCTCTATTGTCCCAGGTCACGTACTCTCGAGTGACGCACTCAACAGCTGGCCGCTGGGATTTTCCCATCACGTGCTAACAACGTGCTCGACTCGAGCGAAGGCCCGGCCGTCACGTACGCCAGTGACGCGGCCTTCGCTCTGTCTCTCTCACTCCCACGCGCCGTGGATCTCAACGACAGCGTCGTTTACTCCACAGTTTTAACCGTTTTAAAACACTTCTAAGACATATATTTTGAAAGGATAAATTCTCGGACAATGATTTTTCAATACTAGGCTTAACTTACCGTCATTTACATATAAGTATTTCCCATCTAACTGTATAATTTTAATTTTTCGTTTAAAATCAAAATATTGAAATTCTGCAAACGCAGGGTTGAAGTTCAATATAATGTTAATCTCTCCGTAAAATATTTTTGAAAAATATTAATTTTTAGTATTTTTAGTGTTAAGTTAGAAATTGTAAAACATTTGTAAATGGTGCGTGGCGCGCGGGCCTGACGGATGGAAGCACGGCGGCCAGTGTCCCCACTGCCCCGTTGCGACTCCAGTTTCAGGAGTCTCGGCCAATCACAGGGCCAGCAGCAGCTTCCCTCTTCACTCAGGTCCACGCCCCTCGCCCACATAAATACCCGTGCTCGAGCATAACTCGGCACTTGCTCTTGTGTATCGACTGAGATACTAATAACGTGTGGTTCACGACTGTCCCGCGGCTATTAGGAACCTCAGCCATAGACTAAGTCCAAGGAAGTATAGAGTTCCAAGATAATTCCTCTCTTTCTATAATTTATCCTCGATCCCATATCCTCTCACCTTATCCTCTCTCTCTCTATTCTCTCTCTCTCTCTTACTAAGTGCTGTGGTTAACGACTGTCCCGGTACGCCTCTTTCTTTTAAACATCTTCTCTCTCTGGTACTGTTGAACCTCGGTCCCAGTACAAACACTTTTCTCTCTCTCTCTCTTCATTTCGACGCTGTGGTTCACGACCGTCCCAGCGTTGCTTTACTTCTCTCTCTCTCTCTCTCTCTCTTACTAGTGCTGTGGTACCTCGGTCCCAGTACGACATCTTTTTCCTCTCTTGCTCTCTCTCTCTCTCTCTAGTGCTGTGGTACATGACTGTCCCGGCACGAAACTTTTTCTTCAACACCTTTTCTTACTAGTGCTGTGGCACCTCGGTCTCAGCACGAATTCTTTCCTGTCTCTCTCTCTCTCTCTCTCTCTTATTTTCGACGCTGTGGTTCACGACTGTCCCAGCGTTGCTTCGTTTTTCTTTTTCTTTCTTTCCTCTTTCTCTTTAATTCCCTCTCTCTCTTCAATCGTATTTTCCTCTCCAGGCACCTCCAAATAATGGGCATGCCTGGGGAACGCAGAAACAAACGCTCCCGCCCTAAACAAAACAAAGTGGTCTTCGGACCCAGCACGTGGTGCCCTCCGCCTCGCGCGGGACAGTGGCCCATCGACAACCACAACTGACTCAGCAAGAGTCCCGGGAACCGAGCCTGGCTCGTCCGCCCTTCCTGCGCCCGCCTTCCTTCGGCCGGCACTGAACAAGCGGGTGACAGTCGGCCTCCCCCATCTTCGTAGGGAGTGGGCCCACCACTACGGCACAATATCGACCAATACGATCAGTATCCACGGGCCCGACCAGCGCCTGTCTTGCGCCCGGTCAGGGGCAGCAAAAGCTCTCCCTCATCATCATCATCATCATCATACCTTTGATTAAGCCGGGTCACAATTCAACCAAAACCCCGGCTTACATCATATTGGGACCCAACCCTGGGTCTCGCAACAGTCACCGCAGTCATCATAAACATCTTACCCCTTGATTAAGCCGGGATACAATCACACCGAAACCCCGGCTTACATCAAGAAATATATCTTGAATTCAAAGCATTTTAAATTCAATGTTTTCAACTGCATATAGATTGAAGTATAAAAATGTTTTTATTGTTTAAAATATAAATTAATAAAAATATTTTACTTATTTTTCATAATAGAAATTTATAACCTTTAAAATGGAATAATTGTAGGTCAAACATGAAAAAGTGGACTAATTTCATAGTGTTTCAGTTACATGTATATTGAACCATTTAAACATCTGGACTTCTTGAAACTTTTTTAAAACTTTTTAAAGCACTTTTTGTGTATAAGAAACAATTTTCTTCCATCCAATAACTGTTTGAGAATAGAAAGAAGTCAAAAGAAGCAAAATTATAAAATCTGATGTTTTATTTTTGTTCTGATTTCGTGAGAAAGGAAAGAGCTGTTTAACCTTCTAAACAGCTGAAAAATGGAAAATTTACTGAAGAAAATGATAACTATTTTTTTCGCATAAGGTCAGAAAATAAAAAATGTATACACCTTCAATTTCAAAAAGAAAAGTGTTTTTTTATGTCATGATATTCTTCAAAGGGCTAATCGCAATTTCAAAAATATTTCAAGCCTTAGTAGTTCAGACATTTTAATGTTGTTCTATTTAGTATATTGAATAGTTTAAAATTTAAAGCAATTTGAATTTATATGCAAGTATTTCAAATTGAAAGTGTTCGATAATTTTAGATTGAAACCTTTCAAATTATTAAGTTACATATTGAAAGTTTTTAAAGATACAGGATTATAAATGAACGTCTTTTAATACTTGACTTATTATTTTAGAACGACTAAAATCGTATAACTTCAGATAAATTTGAAAGCAGGAATATTGGGAATTAAGATTGCTTGAAAGAACTGAATACATTTTTCACTCTTTAAAAGGGTGCTTTTTCAAGTTTTATTTATATAATAGAATAATTTATACAAATTATATCTTTACGTATATTAAAAATAATTTGGTTTTTTATGAACTCAAAAGAACAATGACAATTAAGTGTTTCTATTTAAACTTGTACCCAAAAGACTTTCAGTTTCTTGAAATATGTTAAATTTTCACTTTCTTGTCTGCATTCAACATATACGAGTAATAACCAGAGACTGAAGGCACTGATACATTTTTTATTATTTTTTTACAACTAATTTATACAAAAAAACTAAAAATGTATAATAATACATACTCGCTGAGTATTTATTCCCGCAGAGTCCATTGATGCATTTATTTTTAGCGATAGGTTCATATTCATTAATTTTTTTTCTCACAAATTGTTACATAACACCCCTGCATGAAGGCCCAAAGTGGCTGCAACTCTTAATCAGCTCCATATGGGCTCCAGAACACTTGTGAAATGTTTCATGCTTTCTTCACGAAATGCAGGGACATGGTCATTTTTGCGGTTCAAGATCCGGACCACTCACGGGTACTACTATCGACATAAACATAAAGAGTTGAAGCTAAGCAGATACGCGACAGTAGCGCCTCTACGTCTTGCATAAAATTATATATGTATATACAACAACAACAACAAAAATTTCAGTCTTGTGTGGACCATACAAGACCGATTGCGATTTGTGTTAGTTTAAACATATAGACTCTATTTCTTCAAGGGAACGCAGAGAGTACCAACAATCGTATAAGCTATTGGGCTCTTATGGCAGTTTCCATACTCTCATTCAAAAATTAAAGTTTATAATGTTGGTCTTTTTTTTTTAGGAAAACGAGTTTATGATGAAAGATGTTGACGAAGATAAATCAAGTGAATTCTTTCGATGCTTTAAGAGTAATAGAGAAATTGAATCTATGTATGAACGAAATAACGCTAATACAAATTTTTCTAAAAGTAGCAGTCTTGAGAATGATGACTTCACGGCAATCAGACAAGAAAGCCTAAAAAGTGAAAATTTGAAATCTTTGAAATGTTATGGTGAAGTTTCAATTATAAAGAAAAGAAAAGTATTATATGAAAATGAAGCAAATGGGGATCGTGAATATTTAAATATATTATCAAACCTGGTTAATATATGTTCACATAATGAAGATATTCATAAGTTTCTTAAAAGACTGCAATGGTTTTTTTTAGAAACAGAGCGAAATCAACAAATAAGTTTAAAAAACATGTCTCATGTAGTGCATAGGCCTAACTCACAACCTGAACAACAAAAATTCTCAGATTCTGAAGAAATCTTCGGTTCTTCAAAGAATTTATTCAAACAAAATAGAAATCTGGTCAATGAAAA
Source organism: Andricus coriarius (assembly GCA_932066315.1). Classification (NCBI taxonomy): domain Eukaryota; kingdom Metazoa; phylum Arthropoda; class Insecta; order Hymenoptera; family Cynipidae; genus Andricus; species Andricus coriarius. Next base: position 5,334 of record CAKNWT010255949.1, on the reverse strand, counting down.
TTTGCAACAATTTGCTTTGGATAATCAAGTTAATGGTAATGAAGAAACCGGAACAATAAAGTTAAACTTTATGCGACAGGAAGAATTATTTTCAAGGTCCACTAGACGTACTGATAAATTTTCCTTATTATCACATAAGCCTATACAAGCAGTAGAAGTAGAATGTGGAAGCATAAAACCTAGTAATTTAAGAAATAGAAAAACCCATGATTTATTTACAGAGCTCGTAAATGCTAATGAGTCTCAGAAACCAAACTTAGATATTCCTCATTCGAAGGACATAGCTGCAATCTCTGATCCTCTTGACAGCGAACTGTTGATCAGTTGTAACAATACTAATGGTTTCGAAACCTTAAAAAAGAACATTGCAACGAGTTATACTTTTGGTATATTCATCGGCAATAAAGAGTCTGACTCTGTTTCAATACACGAAAATTCAAGTATAAAGCAAATAATCGATCACAAATTTGCTGACATTTGTGATAAGAATAATCGAATTTCGAAATTCACTGCTGACTGTGGATCTGAAAAAAATATTTTATCGCAGCGTACTTCTGGCAAATTGGAAATATGTAACAGAGGAATCACACAATTCTCAACTAAATACATGGATAATGTCATGCCATCTGGTGATTACAAAATAATGGAGACATCCAAGCTGACGGTTTGTATGCATCTTTAACTTTCTGTAACATCATGGATCTCGAATAATCGTATCTTCGACTAAGGTCGATCAACGATGAATCGGGCGATTCATACTACTGTAATATAAAAAAATGTTGAACTTTTCTTTGGAATAGTACCTAGTTTTAACATTCTTTTACATTAATTTATTTTTGAATCTACCAACCACCCGTAAATGTATTTTTTATTTGCAACATCAAAGGGGGTTTATTATAATTATTATATAAATTGGCAGGCCACTCACGACCCATAGCACTGTGACAAATCCTATTACATGATAAATTATAATAATAACCCATAAGTATTTATTTTCGTTTCGTCAAAGTTTTCTGGTTCGAGAAAGTACGCCTCCATAAACGTACTCCTAAGCCATGTCAGCGCATCACGATATCAAAGTACGTGATGAGCTGCCTCCTCACAAAAATTACACTTACGACAGTGTAGGACCTGGAATTAGGCTAGAGAGGAGCCCGCGGGGTCGAGAGAGGCTTGCTCATACATGCGTGACCACCAGCAGCATAGCGACAAAGGAACAGTGCGTGGGTACTCACGCACGTATATTGCGTAATATTATATATTCCAATTGGAAATGCTTCACACGTCCCTGTTTACGTTTGCAGACCTTGGAAATAGCATCAAGGCCAATGCAAGGCATGCTCGAAACCGTAATTCAATTAAGGTTCCAGTTTATAGAAGATCATTTTCTTGTAACAAAGTTAAAATATCGACAGTAGTATCCTCGCATAGCATATGAAGATGTGCAAATGTAGGATGCGCAAAATAACCTCCAGATCTGCTCTTGGTGTTGTCACCATAGCACCAGTAATCTCCTACAACTACCTTTCTATCCTAGAATTTCCGTTTACTAATGTCAGAAAGTTTCCTTCTTCTGGTAAAAACTATGAGATCTATTGCATCCCTCTTTAACGTCGGACTATGGACTGCTATTCTCCTAATCGCTGCGGCTAGTCTGGCGAAAACGCCGGGAACCCAAACTATCAGCTTAACTGAATTTGGAAGGTATTTTCTCACGATTACTCTGCTCTTACCATGTATCATTCTTGTGACGGCAGTCTTTGAATATTGGGGTGATAACTATTGGTTGCAGCCCATCAAATTTTTTCTCAGTCGCCTTTTCTCGTTGCTGTTAACTTTGGTTGCGAAGATCCCCTCATACTTGACTGTATGAATCTGTTGGGTCTCTGACCCGTATCTTCTTCTATTCCTCGAGATCCTTCGGTGTACTCCTACCGGAATTGGGTCTCTTTGAAGTACCCACTTGCAATGCCGTTGCGTCCAACTAGTTAAATATTTGATGTTTTAGCGTTTTCCTTGCAGGGCCCGATATTTTAATTCTTCATGATTTGATTATCTTATTTGGTAGATCCAATTAAATCGCTACCACCAGCCTCGCCAGTATAGTTACTATCAAATAGGCCCCTACTCAGACACTCCGAAATATGCTCTTAGGTGGCTTCGTCTTTGTCCACCTTTTCGGGAGAAGTTGTGTTTGTTGGAGGGGTCGCTGACGACTCCCATGAGGGCTTTTTGCTTCCTTTAAAATAATAAATTGTTCTTCCTATGAATTGCTAAGAAAATATCATGTCCGTCCCTGTAGAGCCTCATTTTTAGGGATAAGGCACCCTAGAAGGTCGCCGTATATCCCACAGACACTGTATGATATACAACAGCGGGGTCTTTTTCGCTCCGATTTTATTCAGTAAAACTATTCACTCATTTACTTAGAGGAACATATTTGTTTTTCAAACAACAACAAAAATAAGTCATCACTGATGCTTAACAGGGAACCTTTTGTCTTATTTTAAAAGTAATAATATCATTTAATTTGATTAATTTTTATTTTTAATAACCTAGTAGTTAAATGCAACCAATAAAAGTGTTAGATCATACATATGTATTAGTTACCATAATAGGATGAATCTAACCGAAGGGAATATGACAAAGCCACTGAACGCGTCCTCGGGTTGCGGATAGAGGGTCCCTGTACCAAGGATTTCTGTTGAATATGGTTACCATGATTAATAAGCAGGCGCGGACAATTGTACCGGCATGGTTCCGAAGGAATAACCCCTAAGCGGAGGGGTGACAACCGTGCCGAAAGCTGAATGGCACTTGGGTGAGGTGTCTGAAATGGTGACTCTGGGTTACCGGGCGTCCTCTCAGAGTATACAGCCTTATCCTTGCATGCGGGGTTGTACAAGGATGGACGAACCGGAGGAAGTCCGGAAAATCCATCTCGACTATTCCAAGACCCTCCAGTTACTGTCGCCCACCCGCCCACAACAGAGGAGGTCGAGGCATTTTAGAGAGAAGTCTACGAAGTCCAGCATCAACTGAAAGAACACTCGAAAAATATAAATAGCTTCAAGGAGCTGTGCAGTGCCCTCATTACACCTAAGGAGGAACGCCCACCTATCAAGACCTTCTGGTGGAAGAAGTTTCCTTCAACCCACCAGCATCTGGCCCGCATTTTCACCTCATATCTTAAATCGAAAGAGCCTATTCCAGAGGGATTGGTGGAAGGGTGCACAGTGCTCCTGCGGAAGACGGGCAACTTAGCTGTCCCTAAAAATTATAGGCTAATAACTTGTCTGAACACACTGTATAAGATCTTCACAGCTATCCTAAATGATAGGATTGTTCAGACAGTTGGGCCTGTGTGGCGAGTGATGTACAAAATACGTGGCTCAAAGAAAGGCGTAGCAGAATGTCGGCAGAACCTGCTCATCGATAGATGTGTCTATAAAGACGCAGCTCTCTATCAGCGTTACCTATCGATGGCCTGGATTGATTACCGGAAAGCTTTTGATTCAAACTCCCATAGACTTATCATCTGTCTGTTGGAAAGCGTAAAGGTTCATCCACACATCGTGAGGTGCATAGAGAGATTAATGCTGCTTTGGAAAACCAGACTTACTATCTCATCTGGAAATCATCGTGTGTCACCTTTCAGAGAGGTGTGTTTCAGGGCGACACCATGAGCCCTCTCCTCTTTTGCCTCACATTATTGTCACTATCTCTCGCACTTCGCCCTTCCGAAGGGTACGGAAGACCGAAAGACCCTGAGCTCGTCGACAGAAGCGCTATACAACACCTTGGCGCTGGAGAGACTGATACATACCTGGGCGTGCCACAAAGCCGCATTCAGGACGTGACATCTATGAAGGATACTCTCCGATGCAGATACAAACGTCTCATCCGACGGATTTGGTCTTCCGAATCGTCGGCGAGGAAAAAAGTATCTGCGACGAACATGTGTGGTTCCAGGGACGAAGGACGAGCTCAGATCCCTTGATATCGGGTCCCGAAAGGTTATGCACATGAACAAAAACATGACCCTTAAATCTTCTATTTCGCGACTTTACATGTCACGCCGTCAAGGTGGTCGCCGAATACTAAATCTTGAATCTCTTCACAACACGATTATATTATATACACGAAGAATTGGGCAAAGGGGCCTTTCTCTACAAAGCAGCGGAGGAGGTTGCTGAAACACATGTGGAGGATCTATCTATGTCGTATGAGCTAACGTTTGCTTTTCTTAAATCACCTGGATTGAAGTCGGGCACGGAGGGTTTCATTTTGCCATGTGAAGACGGTTTCATTTCCACTGTAGTATACCGTCGCCAAATTTTGAGCCAAGTCATTCCCGATGATAGCTGCAGAGCGTGTCATACACACCCGGGGAATCTAGGACTCATACTCAAATGGATTTAAATGGAGTCTGTTTTCGAGAAGGAGAAGTTTCGGATATACTGGAACTTCATATTCTCGACAATATTTTCTGTTGCGCATTCGAGGCCTGACATGGTGCTTCTTTACTTCGAGAAACGAACCATGTTTGTTATCGAATTTTCGGCACCAGCCGACAAAAACATCATAGCCAAGGAGAATGAAAAGAAAGAGAGTTATAAAGACCTTACAAGGGAGTTGCGACGGTTATACCCGGAATATTCTGTTAAGCTAATCATCTTGATCATCGGCTCGCTTGCAGCTGCCAAGGTTCCACTGGTTAATAGCCTGAAAAGCATCCCTGCGTGTCAAGAAAATGCTGATACACTTGCGGAGAAAATGCAGAAGGCGGTCATCCTTCGGTCGCTCCATGTCCTCAGGTACACAAGATTTTTGCCGGATCATCGTATTGAATTTTTCGCAGACTGTAACCGCCTATCTCACGGTCGTGAGACGTGGTTAGCTGAAATGTCCTCATGACAAACTTTTAACTATATATAATATATATAGCGGTTGTTACGCCTCCGCATAGGGGTTATTACTGCGGGACCATCTCTGGACAAGTGACCGCGACTGCTTATTAATAATTGTAACCATATTCAGGAGTGGTTTTTTTGAACCTTTTTTTAAATAAAAAAATATATATGGGGCATAATTTCTCAAGTGTACCCACCTCTAAAATGAAAGTTGTCCGATCGGGCTAAAAATTGGCCCAATTGTAGTCCTGTTAGATAATACTCCTCACACCAAAAATTAATTATTTTCGATCATTATTTATCAAAGTGAAGGGGGTACAATTTTTGGTTTTTTGAAAAAGGTCTTACATTTAAACATTTGTAACTTTTTTCCTATTGCTTTAAACAAAATTTCACTACAAATGTTTTTGATAGATTTTTT
>CAKNWT010255943.1:0-15135 GCA_932066315.1 Andricus coriarius | reverse complement strand
TTTTAAACTTGGGCAAAAACTTACTTGCGTTTACACTCTTAAAAGATAAAAGAATTATTGAGATAGATTCGAACATACTTTTTATAAATTGTCATTAAAAAAATGGTTATTTCAAATGAAATTTTCAATGAGGAATAGTAATTTTAACAACAATTCACGAAAAATATTTTAGATTATATATCAGAATAATACATTTTGATAAATAAAAAAAATCGTTTAAGCAATTGTTGTGTATCTGTTTGAAAAAAATAACTCGATTAACTTCTAAACAACTTTTGATTTATTTATTAAAATTATAAATGTGAAGATGGCTTTTATTTTAATGTTTTTGGGATGAAACAAAACACATTTTATTCTATTATGAGACACATTCTTATATTTTATTTCAATATTTTTATCAATATTTTATATGCAGTAATACGAACTCAAAAATAAAATCTGCCTACATCCAGTTTTTTTTCAATATATATCCATCTTCTAATTTATTTCGAATAGAAATAAGTGTATTATAAATAATATCGCAAAGATTGAGAACGACATAGGAATACTTAATACCACTAAAAATGGTGAAGCCTGTAAATGTTCGTTTAAAAAACAATCGTGCAACTTTGTTGAATGAATTTGATATCTAGCAGAATCAGGTAGCAAATGAATTAAATTTTTCACCTCATCTAAATGTTGGAGATTTAAATCCTTTATGCGACCAGTTGTAAAAATAAATGATCGATTTTCCATCCCTTTTTTCCAACACCCCCCAATTTCTCGGGACGATTAGACGCAGCCTTTAAAATTATTTAATTTCAAACATTTATTTAAGTACTTGAGGACATTTCGGTTTAAAATTTATTATTTAACTAATCATTGGTCTTAATTTGTTTTCAACTATAAAATATCATTACTTTTAAACAGAACAATTTTGAAAGATTTAAAAATGAAAACAAACCGTTTTCAATGTTTCGATATATGCTTTCAATTCAAGATAGTTTAATTTTGAATGATTCCAGTTTTAAATAATATAATGTTGAAAGTTTAAAGCTAAAAGCTGATCGAGATCATTTTTTTTTAATTTACAGTTTTGAAAGATTTAAAAAAGGCGAAAGTCATAAAACTTTTATATTGTGTGAAATCATTCTGACTTTTTTATATAACAAACTTAGAAGGTTAAAGACTTCACTCATGCTTGAAATTAAAAAATTGCAATTGAAATATATTTTAACAATTTTATTATTATTACTGAAACTAATATTAGAAGTCTAATATTAGAATATTAGGCTTCTTATTTATTCCAAGTATTTAAGTACATAAAAAAACATTATTATCTATTTACACTTACGTATTTCTAAATCTTAAATCCTTTAAATAATAAAACGAATAAATTAAAAAAAACGGAATAAAAACAACAAAAGCATCTCTGCAAGCCAACGTCATGCTACGAACACTAACTTGTCGATTATTATTATTAATAATATTCAAATGAAACAGATTTTTTTTAAAAACAAATTAAAAATAAATTCTTCTTGTACTCGATATAATAAACTGACGAAAAATAAAATGAATAAGCAATGTCATTCGATTTACTTTGTCACGTGACGTTTAGAAAAACCCTCCCCCCTCCCAGCGTCACGAGATTTATGGACAGCCCCTTATAGAAGGTTTTCCTCGACTTGATGAAGACGATTTGCGATTGATAGCTCTTGGAAAATACCAAATTAAACAAGCAGTATCTTATCATGCAGAGGTGTTTGTGGTTCTGGCCGTTATTACAGTGAAATATACAAATATACAGAATCACTGCCTTTAGCTGGTGTTGGAATCACTGTTAACAGTCCACTGCTGCTTAAAGCGAGAATACAATCTCGTCAACAGTCAAGTTCACGTTATTTTCTGCATATTCTGCTAGATTTAGACAAGACTAATCGGGAAGCCATTCGTGGTTATTTTTGTCAATGTACTATAAAAATGGTCTCAGAACGGTGGGTTTTTGTGCGCATATTAAGACAGTGTTTTATTATTTGGAATATGTGCAATATCCAGACACAATAAATCTAACTACTGAAGTTAAATCTGAAATAGCAGTGTTGTTAGATTCTTCTGTTGAAGGCGAATAATGATATGAAAAATTATTGCCCCCTTTAGGGCACCCGCATACCCCTCAATGGGCGTAAAAATGTCACTGTGATACCGATTATTTATCTTGAAACAAAAACATAACAAAATATGCAATAAGCATATTTTTATGCCGGCTTTTTAGGCATAGATATAGTATTTAGCACCCGTGAACTTTACACGCTTTAATGGTCAATATCCCAGAAACGACGGGTGCTGTGCCCATTGACATTTTATTTGTTGCTCCAAGAGTACTTGGTGCACCAAGAGTACTTGGTGAACCTTCCAGACTGGACCACTTTCGGCCCAAAACCCCATAGGAACTTGGCATCCAAGTATCCAAAAATTTCTGGAAGTTTTCGGTAATTCATTATGATTTATCGGTAATTAATGGTTTTGAGTTGGTCCAATCTGTCAACGCGATCAACTGATCGTTTGATAATCACTTTGGACGAGGCCAGCATGTGAGCTCATGAGGAATAGAAAGTAGAACTTCAGCCCCGGCTCATAGATACGAAAAACGGCTGAAATCATGCATGTGTTATAAAAAATAAGTACCGTATACTCAATTAGATTTCAAAAAGTTTTCTAGTCACTTATGGTTTGTTTATAAAAAAATGCTTCTAAAGATATAGGATATATATAGGTGTATATATATAGATATATATATAGGTACTCAATATACGTAATCTTCTGCTATTAGTGAAAACAATCAGACAAAAATCCAAATTGTACATGAAAAAGATATAGCCTAATACAAAAATCATTAATTGTATAAAACGGTGTTCCTGTGATATAAGCGTTTTGGAAAAGCGTTCTTCCTGTTGTTAGATATATTTTATCTGAATCTCCCTCGCAATCGCCAATCTATGCCTTCTCTATAAGTAAATGCAACGTTATTCAAGAATGTAGTCAATATAGATTTCTTCTACTCCTAGTTTTATAATTTTCTGAATTTAATAATTAAAATTTTGAACCATTTCACTTATTTTATGTTATGCAAAAGGACCTTAAAACGGCATATTAGTTCTTGAGGAAATAAAATTTGTATAATTTCATTGAAAAGGACTTTTTACTCACTTACAAGACAGGTGTTGCAGATTTATATTTTCGGACCTAGTCGTTCGTGCGGGCTTCGGGATTGCGTACACAAAAATGATCTATTTTTGTGATGACAGAAAGGCTGATTTCACCAGATTCGAAAATAAATGTGTTTCATAAAAACATTGTACAATATGACTAAAAAGCCTCGTGGCATAAGTTCTTTCGAGCTATTACTCATCTTTATCGAACCATGAAAAACATATCCTGAAAGAAGCCACCACCTCCGAGAAAAACTCTTGTCAAAGGTACACGCAGAAAAAAGAAATGTTATATTTACTTATCAAGAAATGTAACGTGTTTCTTGTAACCGTAACAGTAAAAACTGCTCTTAATGAGGGTGTGAAAATGACAAAATCACTTAGCATTTTGTAAATGTCACAGTGAAGTTAAGGTGAATTAAAAGGTAATCCTTCAGAAAATTACACCTCTATTCCCTAGTATTAAATACTGTAAGATATGTGAAATTCACTGAACCGAGATTACAATAGTGGTGCAATGAACATTACAGAAGGATCGGTACATGCTACCGATCCGATCCGCGCGGACCACCGAATGAATTCATGACGCCATCAGCAATGGATGGATTGCATTACCTCATGGCATCACCTAAAAAACATTTATTTTTGACATTTCTGTGACAGTCGTAACATTACTTCATGTTCCCACTTGGCAATGAAAGGGTTTTATAATAAATAACACTATTTTGGATGGCACATCTTATTCACAGAGCGCGTACAGTTGAGAGTTTATTGGAGCAAGACGTGTTTGTGTCCCGCGCCTGTCACAGCTGACTTGTATGGGTATGAGGTAAATGCGAGAACGTTTTTCTTGTGCGCGCGATGGCATGGACGCGTATTCAGAAGTCGTTACCGAGGTCACCACCTCAGTTACAAATGCATTTCGGGATTATTTTACAGATCGTAACTTGTTTAATAGTTTAGTGGTTAAGATAGTCGATCTTACAAATATCGATTCATTATAAGTATATCCGAACATATATCTATGAATTAACCGTGTATTGATTTATCAATTATTTTTTAGCAATATTTTTTTACAATTCATAGTGCCGTCTAAAGACTCTTAAGTCTAAACCTAAACTATAGTCTATACCATTAAGGGCATGTGATACTTGAAAAATTATCGATTTTAGCAGTGTTAGGTTCCCCCGGCTTTTTTCCTACAATAATAAAGATTTTGCCTTAAAAATTTGGGGAATGCTAGCCAACATGCTAACGGACGTCCCCGAACTCTTCTGTTGTGGAATAATTTAGAAAAATTTCATTTTGCTAAATTTGATTAATATGTGTGTATTTTGAAGTTATGTGTGTTACAATTCTCCCCGCAGCTTTACTTCTAAACTACACAATATATTTGGTCGAAAACTTAGGACAAATAATAAAACATAGTAACTAATGTCCCGGAACTAAGCTTGTTTGTAGGCAATCCAAAAAATGAGACTTGACAACCGATCCTAACCTCCAAATAGTGCATATACAGAAAAATTTTATTTAGCAGAATATATTTTTTTTGCTATTATCCCTTAAAAAAGAGTTCGGGGACGTCCGTTATTCTATTTTATAGCATTTCCGAATTCAGTTTTTAAAAATTTTAAGTTTTGTGGACAAAAACCCGGGGGAACTGAACCCGATTGAAGTATCACATGCCCTTAACATAAGTTAGCTCTGCAGTGGGACTCCGATACCGTGTCGAAAGTTGAAAATCGAACGGATCTCTTTTTCTAACGTGTGGAGATAAAAAGAGAGGTTCGTTCGATTTTCGACTTCGAAACAGCATCGGAGTCCCACTGCTGCTAATAATATCCGTGCAGAATAGCGACTAGATCGGTAAAATCTACTGATCCGCAGGTCAACACCACTTGAGAATTGGCACTGGTAGCCAGAAATGATAGTCATATTCAGTTGCCTATACTTGTAACATTTACTGAACTGCCGTGTTGTCCATATACGTACTTGGAAGATCAGTAGATTTAACTTGGTTTTCAGTAAAATATAGGGTTATTTTTTCTGCATGTACGGCGCGTCCCAAAAAACGCCGATTTTGACTCAGAAAGAGTCGCATAACTTTTTTATTCTTTAATAAAAAAACAAACAATAAAAAAAACAAGAAATTATATTTGAACTATTCCTTAGCTTTATCGAGTGGCGAAAGAAGTGCTTGAAAATGTGGTCGGCTCCCCGAGCCCCATAACAGACACTTGTCGCACTGGACCATAATCTTCTACAGAGACATGAGTTAGGTCGAAACAGTTTAAGCCAATAAAACGCATTTCAAAAATTTGGCACTTACGCCCTTATGCCCCAGGATCCATCATTTGGTTAATCAATCATTAACATTCTAACACCTATTTGAACTTTAAAGTGCATACTATCAAATTTAATCTGAAGGTCTTGGCTGCGTTTTCAGGATTCTGCTCTGCTATGAACAGGAGAAATAGAACAGATTTTGAAGAGTACACATTTTTTTTATTTTTCATTTTCCTTTCATTTTAATTTTATATCTTGGAGTAGTAAATCATTGTAAGAATTGTTTTTCGAAGTTTTTTTTTTATTTTGGAAGATATTTAATTATTTTTATCAACAAATGCTATTTTTTAAATTCCTGTTACTGTTCTTAAAAATATTTATTTTGTCTTATAGAATTCAAAGGACTCTTTCACCTTTATTTAAATGCTAATCAACATGAAAAATATTGAATTACGCTTATGGGTGCATAATTTTTTTAAATAAAATACGTATTGATATGACATTGAAAAAAGTTGCTGAGTTTTTCTTAAAATCCATAAATATCAGGTTACAGTGTAACGGTGCTGATAGATCTGGAAAATTTACCTCAAGACTGGGAGGCTTTGGTAAAGAAAATAGGACTGTTGAAGAGGCACTGTTTTGCAAGTGTATTCGAGAAATATTTTGATTTTCAAGAGGCATATTTTGATTCACCAGAGGATAGTACGAAACTACAAAAAAGGGCAGTCATTGAATACCGAGATCAGGAATATATGTCAGTGTTCCGTATTATGTCTACCTATTAAATATCGAACTTTAAATCTAAAGAAATCTATGCAATTACGCAGGTACGTTGAAGCAAAAAGTGATAGAGTCACGGTAGTCTTTAGCACAATTTTCAAAGACGAGGATGACATGGTTATTGGAAAAATGTTTTTGCAAGAGTTGAAAGAGGGTAGAAGAGCAAGTCATACAGCGCCACAAGTTTTGTTTAGTCATCGTGAACCGCCATTGGAATTACAAGATTCTGGGGCACCAATCAGCGATTGTATTGGATACATAACCTTCGGTGAGTCAAATTGTCAGTGCGAATGATCGTGATCACGTGAATTTGTCAGAGTCAATAAATACAAACTTTCTATTTCAGTTTTATTTCCTAGGCATACAAACAGAGAAGCTCGTAACAATACTATCGACTTGATTCACATGTTCAGGCATTATTTACATTATCACATTAAGTGTAGTAAAGTTTACATTCACTCACGGATGCGAACCAAAACTAGTGACTTTTTGAAAGTCCTAAATCGTGCCAGATCTCAACCTAAGAATACTGAAAAGAAGACAATTACGTAAGTTATTTGTCGAAATAATTTTACAATATGCAATATACAATATACATGGTGCATTCGCAATCTTTTTGTTGACAGTACTCACTAAACTAAAATGGAAATTATATCGAAATTGAGATTATAATATAGTAGAGCCAATCTCCAAGCTGTCAGCAAAGTGATAAAAGAAAATTAATTTTAAAGTTTGGTACCAATCGTTTGAATAGTCTACACGTTAAATCTAAACCAGGGTTGTAAATTCAAAACGAAAACTCTATGGTTCCGGTTCTTGTTAGGATCGGTTCCGGGATAGTTCCCGAACTAAACCACATTTATCTCTTCTCGTTCCAGATCCCACAGACTTCGTTCTGGTTCTGGGTTCGTTCTTAGCCGGAACAAAACCGGAACCAGAAATTCGTTCCGTAACGAATGTAATTTATTTTATTAAGTGTAAGAGACTGTTCAAAATATTAGTCCAGAGTACTTAAGTAACGCCCTCTCCCAAGTCATACCCTCTCACTAGAGATAGGGCGATTTAAAGGGGGTGGGGCGATTAAGTTGATCTTTGATCTTGGTGTTCGTGTCGAAGAATACAAGCTTGGGGTCGAAATTCTAAAATTAAAAAAAGACTACTAAACTATGGAAATGTTATTAAATTCGTGTAATTGCATGGAAGTCAGTACGAGGTGGCTTTTGGACTCTGAGAATACGAATTTTGGGTCAAAATTAAAACATTCTGAAATTTCACTCAAATTTCGAAAATATCAAAAAATTTGTAAATTTTCATGAAATTCAGTAAGAGAATGTTTTCGAGTTTGTAGAATATAAATTTGAGGTCGAAATTGAAAAAATGAATTAGCCACCTAAATTTCCGAAATTCTATGAAATTGGTAAATTTCCACAAAAGGATTTATTTCTTAAGGATAATTAAGGGATGTGCATGAGAAGGGATGGACTTAAGATCAATCTAGATGTCACGTATTGCTTATTCATGCAACACACTCGTCCTGCAACATCGCTCCGACACGACTCGCTGATTAATCTCTCTAGAAATCACCGCAGATTAAGAGCTTCACAAATCCAATATACATCACTGTTAACATTCTTCACCCTAACCACATATATTAAGCAAAGCTCTCCGCTTGGACCTATGAGTATCCAAAATCTTTGGTTACAGGCCCTGTCCTGTCATACATTTTTTGCTTCCTTTATATCCATACATCTTATCATGAAAGCTCTTGTGTGTCTATGGCTCCTTATACCTTTTCGCTTTAGAGTCTTATTCAGACATTCCCACCATACTTTTCTCGGTCTACCTCTGGGTAAGCTACCATTTACTTTACCTAAGTACACCTGCTTCGTTAAACATCATTCATTTATTCTCTCAACATGACCAAACAATCTCAACAAGGTTTCTTTCACTCTTGTCAATCAGTGTTTCTTCTACACCGTATTCACTGAGAACCCCTCCATTATTAACTTCGTACATTAGCGTTTTACCGCATATATTCCGCAGGAATTGCATACCAACCGCGTTCACTCTACTCCTATCCTTTTCTTGCTACGTCCAGGTCTCGCTACCATGCAGCACGGTGGGTGCAAGCACATAATTATATATTGCAATTTTAGCTTTATTCTTCACATTGTTACTTCTAGTAATGCCTCCTACACTGCCGATAATGTTTCTGCCTTCGTTTATACGTCTGTCTTTCCGTCACGAGTAAATAAACTTTCAAGATACGCGAAATCATCAACTTGTTCTATCCTCTTTTCGTCTAAGGCAATGTTGCATACTGTTTTTTCACCGCTTTTTTAAAATTCAATTATTTTTTTATTCGCATTAATCCTAAAACCCATACTGTCCCGAGATTAACACCTTCTTCGCCTAAGAGAGTCATTCTTAGACATTCATCCCTGTACATATGAAGTAGCCAGAAGAACAAAATGCCACCTTTCCTAACACCTTGCTTAATATCAAACCAATCACTCGTTTGTCCGTTTACCCATACACTCGCTTAACTAACATCATATATTAGTTTTATTGCGTTTATAAGTCAGCCATTGATTCCATACTCTTTCAAGATTTCTTAAAGTTTATTTATATCCATCTTATCGAAAGATTTTTCCAGATCAACAAATGCGAAGGAAAATTTTTTGCTTACTCTCACTTTTTTCTGTGATCTGTATGAAGGTAAATATCTGATCCGCACATGATCTTCCTGGCATAAATCAACATTGGACTTCCCAGATATTTTCTTGTGTTATTTCCATTACCTTACGAATAAGTATTTTTGAATATATTTTGCCTACGGTACTTAGTAAGCTGATAGCTCTATAATTATTGCAGTTACCTTTATCGCCCTTAACCACGCGGATTTCATAATTCCACCTACAACCGCAGTACCACGCCCTTCTAATACACTCTTAAAGATGCTATGCCGTAGTCTTATCCGTGCGCCCTCTACATTTGTATTGCTTAATTCCGTCACCCAGTCCCCTCGATGTCCCCTTTCTTCAAATTCTCCATTCTTGACCTTGGTTAATTTTTGAAACTATGGGGAGTCCATTCCACATACAGAACCTCTGATACCCTTGTATCTCTTACTAGCACTCTCAGTTTCTCATCCACTACAACAAAGTCAATCATACTGTGGCTTTCACCTCTGCACCAAGTATACATGTGGATCATATTATGCTTAGACCAAGTATTTGTAATAAGCAAGCCCTTTTCTAAGCATAAGCTAATCAATTTCTCCTCGTTACCATTTGTTTTTGGATCTCCGAAATGGCCTAATACCCTGACAGTATCTTCGTGCTACACACCAACCCAGTCATTCAATCTCCGAGCAGAATAATTCTTTACCCAAGATCGCAAGTACCTAGAATATCATTTTTCCTTTAAGTTGACTGAAATTTTGTCATAACGAGGTGTTTTTTGCCACTCTTAGAATACAAAATTTAGGGTCGAAATTCAAAAATTCAATTAGCTATCTAAATTTTGGAAATTCTATGAAATTGACAAATTCTTATAAACGTCAGTAACAGGGGGATTTTCGAGTCACAGAATATGAATTAGGGTTCAAAATAAAAAAAATGTATTAGCTACATAAATTTTGGAAATTTTTAGTTTTTCGTGAAAGTAAGAGGGTTTTTTTTTCGTATCTTGGAATACGAATTTGGGATCAAAATTAGAAAATTAATTCGATACTTGAATTTTGGAAATTTTATGAAATTCGTAGATTTCCATGAAAGTCAGTAGGAAGGGGGGTTTTCGGGTCAGTGAACACAAATTTAGGGTCAAAATTACGAAATGTAAAAAGTTGGCTTTAAATTTGGAAAATTGTATTAAATTCGTAGATTTCTATGAAAGTCAGTAAGAGGTGTTTTTTTTTGAGTCACAAAATCACTACGAAGGGTTTTTTGAATCGCAAAACTCGAATTTGAGGTCAAAATTTAAAAAGTTGACTTCAACTTCTGAAAATTTTATTAAGTTTGGTACACTGCTAGAACAATCTGTATGAGGTTTAATATACATGTGTGTGAAGCAAATACACCAGAGTCGCGTTTTAGTAACCCCCGGTTTAGTAATTCCAAGAACTGCTGGCCCACGCAGTTTCTCAGCTCAAGGGAGGAGAGACGGTTGCGAATCTTGCCTGAAAAACACCAGCAGCGTAGTGGAAAGACACAGTGCGCGGATACTCATATGCAGAGATTGCCCAATATTATGTATTTCAATTGGAAACGGTTCAGACGGCCCTGACTGTTTACGTTTCGATTGCCCCGATTTAATAACAAGGCTACTTGCAGGCAATCCCTGACCCATTACTAAACCGGGAGTTTGGTGTATGAACTACCGCTACTGAAATTTGACATATATTGGAGTAGTGAATTAAATATACATGTGTATTAAATTTAATATACAGGTCGGTATAGCAGTGTGCGTGACTTTTTCCAAAATTCGCTCTAAATGGTAGAAATTTAATGCGCGTACAGTTGATTATAGGTTAGGTCTGTTATTTGTTTGCTTAATTGAACTTTTCGACTTGAAATACATTTTTGTTTTTGGTTAACTGAAAGAACGTATCATATTTCACTATTTAGAATCGAAAATTTGTGCTGAACTTATTTTGCATTTGTGTAAAATTGAATTATCTGATTTTTCTTGGAAGTGATTAACAGGAATGTATATGTAATATAATATACAGACTCTTAATGGCGATTTAATATATTAATATATTAATTAATATATTAATATATTTATTAATATATTCATATATTTATTAATATATTAATTAATATTTAATTAATTAATTTAATATATTTAATATATTAAATTTAATATTTTAACAGTGTATATTTCCATGAAAGTCATAACGAGGGGTGTTTTCGAGTCTTAAAATACGAATTTTTGGTCAAATTCGTATTTCTCGATTCAAAAACCTTTCTCGTATGGACTTTCATCTAAATATACGAGATTAATAAAATATTCAAAATTTAGAACAACTTTTTGAATTTTGATCCAATATTCGTATTCTGTGACTGGAAGAATCCCTACAAATTAAATCAAATTTTTGAAATTGAAGTCGGTTTTTGATTTCTTTAATTTTATCCCAACTTTGTATTCTTTGAGTCAAAAACTGTCGTCTTACTGACTTTCATAGCAATTTACTAATTAAATAGGATTGCCAAAAGGCAGCATCAAATGTACAGTAAATGGCTTTTTGTAAAAATTCTAAATCTATTTTTTTTTGTATATTCGAACCTGCAAAGTAAAAATTCGACAGAAAAAAGTAAGAAAAATGGACCGTTTTTAGACAAACACTTGTCAAAATTTCGATTTTTACATGTATTTTAATAGAAAAAGGCATGAAGTATGAAATTATTTTCAAATAAGTACAGGAAGCGTGCATGGCAAGAATATGCCTTTGAATTAATTTTAAGGGATGTTTAAAGTACTCTGATTATAAATTTAAACGTCGATCTTGCAAAGAAACGCTTTCTGTTTATGTTTTGAAGTAATTTTGTTGTTCAATGTATTAATAAAAAAATCTCTGGTGCTTTAATCCGTATAAAATATTGATTTTCATGTTTCAATAATTAAGGGATGATTAAACTACCCTGACAATAAATTCGAATGCAAATCCTGCTAAAAGACGCTTCCTGTGTATGTTTTAAAGTGATTTTGTAGGCCTGAATATTAATACAAAAAATATTTGACGAATTATCCCTTACGAAATCTGAATTTCTCTGCATCTCTAATTAAGGGATGATTAAACAACCCTTTACAAATAATCAAAGACATATCCTTGTCGTCTGCACCTTCCCTAAGGTATGAAAATACCCCCAAAACATGCTGTATACCCAAAAAGTCGTTAATCTTTCTAACTCGAGGGTATGGACCTTTTGTTTCGGTAAGTCTGATCGTCAAAATGTGAAACTTTTAGACAAATCTATCAAAGAGGTTTTGAAAGAAAAAACATTTCACTAAAATAAGCATTTTTCTATAAATTACATGTTCAAATCGAAACTTTGACAAGTGTTTGTCTACAAACTGTCCATTTCTCTTACTTTTTTCTTTCGAATTTTTGCATTGCAGGTTCGAAAATACAAAAAAAATTAGATTTATAATTTTTTACAAAAAGGCATTTACTTTATAATTGGTGGGGGGTCATTTATGTTCATTTATGATTTAGTTTTTTTAACAGTATTCAATTTGGAACAACAATTCGCTTGAAGCATAACTTTCAGCATATAAATAGTAAATTATATTTTAGTCCAGGCATTTGGTATTTTGGCTCCAAAATAATCCTAAGAAACAACCTTTTTAATGATAACGCTTCGTTAAGAGCTACTTATTAACTATTGAAAATCTTTCGGCTGGATCTACTGTCAAACTCGTTTTTTTTATACTTCCAAAAGTCGTGCTTCAATGGACCACACATAGCGTGGTTCTGGACAGGGGCGCAATTGCTTTGGTTTTCGTTCCGGGCTCCGAACGTTCCGCATTGGAACTGTTCCGTCTCAAAATGAGAAAACAGAGCTTGTTTCTGGTTCCGTTCCGAGAGATATTCAATGGAGGCAGTAAAATCGATTTGCCATGTAACATTTTTGTAGTTGTGCTTGGCTGTGATTCACATATGATAATCCTTAGGCCTATTTCACTCTACCTTTTATTACCTTCTTTAAAAATGGCATGTGACACAGATATGTCAGTTCTGTTCTTCTGTACAAAGTTATGGTGAAACATAAACAACAACAAAAGAAGTACAAACATATAAGTCTTCTTTTTGTTGCACGCATTCATTTAAAAAGGTTGCGAGTGGTATAATTAATTTCTGCGATTCTATATACAAACTAGCCTTAGATAAAACCTAATTCACTGTATGATTTTTTTGTTACAGAGGGCGAACATTCATCAGAAAAGAATGAGTGCAACATGTCAGTCAAGAAAATTGTGATCAAATTGGTTAAGTTGTTGCGAGAAAAGATATTATATATTGTCTTGGATCCCAGTTAGGAACAGTCTTCTATCTAACTCGGTTTTACTATGGGGTAGACTTGACTTATAGGTCAGAAAGCTCAAAGCTTCGTACCTCAAATAGTCAGAATTTTTTTTTGCGATACAGGCTGAAGCAAACAATTTCCCAAATGTAAAATTACCCAACTGTCAGGCTATAATTTCAGCCTTGCAATTTCTTTTTACGTATACAAGCAAAGATGATATATCTTGTGTCACTAAATCGACATTTACTACATCCTACAATAGTATTCTTAATTTTTTCTCCATATTTGCTAAAATAATGCCGTCAGCTAAGAAAAATAAAACAATCTAAAAGGTTTATATTATCCCCCTACCTGTGAAAAAAATGGCCAAAAGCTAGCATGTGTGGGCAATGCAATCCCACGTTAACTAAAAGTGGAAAGAACTTCTACTGTTAGAGGTGTTCAACTTTTTTACTTGGTTCTTATAAATTTAATTGTATAAGAATTGATGCAAATTCTGAACTTAAATAGACTGCCAATATAAAAAAAAAATACTGTCAAATTCAATCAGTTCAAAGGACATCAGATATAAGGGGCATATCATTTCATATGAACGCTCTCCCTGACATAAATGTCTTTCGATTTTCTTCACTCTGCGGTAAATTATAGTACTATATGACCTCGATTGGTGTGAGGCCATTTTTCAATGAAAAATTATAGCGTCAAAACCAAACCAAATAAAGTTTGCAACTCACAGATTCGAAAGAAAATTTGACAAGCTTTAGTATAGTGAACCATTTATTAATTTTAACATCTATCTTTAGATTTTGTTAAATGCATATTAAAAGAAACCCTAGAATAAAATATAAAAAAGTGACGAATCCTGAAGACGCTTCAAGCAGATTAGGTACTTAATTAAGATTTCTCGAGTTTTACAATTAAATAATTTTTTAAATTAATATCTCAGAATCTCCTGAAATGCCCATTATGTTCAATCATGGTTATAAACGACAAATTCTAAGCTTTCTTTTGATATGAAATTTATTAAAATCTAAGAATACGTATTTATGATATTCAGAATTTTAATTTTTAGCTCTCTAAAAATGATAGAAAGGACGTATATTTTTGAGAAATGATTACCATTATCGTAAAGCTTATCAAATTTCTATTCGAATCCGTTAGTTACAAACCTTTTTTGGCTTCTAATTATACTCAATGTTAGTTTCGTTTTTCTAAATATAAATGTGTTCAGTTTTAACGCAATTATTGAAAAATGGTCTGCAAACCAAAGTGTACCAACTTTCACCCTTAATATATCGGCAACTATGCAATTTGATGTTTCATGGGTTTGAATCTACAATAGCGTCCTATACTACTACAATTTACCATATTTTGCAAAAAAGAAAGATATTTGTTTTGCGCAGTGCTCCCATATGAAATGGAATGCCCAAGTACATTTTGTCGGTTTATGTACAGTACCTATGTACCTCTCGATTGTCTAAAGTTCCGGGGTTGTAATAGGCGGGATTATACTATTGGGAGTTTGATCGAGTGATTAATAGGAAAATAGTTCTAGTCGTTTGTGTTAATACCCAGCAACATGAAATTACCATAATAGCACGGAACTTTCCGCGGGCACCTTCGGAACGTTCCAGGGAGGTGTAAAATGTCCGCCGGTTGGGAACGTTCCAAACATAAATTACCGTTATTGTTATTATCAATAAATATCGCGTAAACCGTAAGTGATAGGTCAAAATCGATGTCAGTTTATGATATGGATATCATATTATAGATTGTATATGCGGTACTCAAATCTCAAAAAAGACATCCATTTTCACCTATCTCTTACGGTTTACGAGATAATTGTTGTT
>CAKNWT010255938.1:0-11342 GCA_932066315.1 Andricus coriarius | reverse complement strand
TTTATTTTTTGTGGGTGATTCTAAAACCAATCCATTCAGATTATTAAATTTTCCATTTAGGAAAAGACAACAATCTAACCTAATCAAAAGCATTTCTAAATAAATTTCTAAAAATCCAAACATTTTTTTTACAAAAATTTACATAAAGAAAAGACTTCTTTCAAAAAAATTGAGTTAAAATATGTGAACTCAATTTAAAAGAAATCTCAAAAATTATTCATAAGCAAACCCTGCAGATTGGATAGAATCACGAGTTTAGTGTCTCTATTTAATTATTTAAATTAAGATTGAAACGAAATCCATTTTATCATAAATAACTTTCGCAAACTAAGCAAAAATTAAAAAATGTATTGCAAAATAAGCAAACATTGATTATGTCTCTAATGAGCCGAAAATTGAGGTTTTTGGAAGTTTATTTTTTGATTGTGAATTAATTTTTGCTTAGTTTGCGAAAGTTATTCATGATAAAATGGATTTCGTTTCAATCTTAAATTAAATTTTATTAGCTTAATTTTTTATTAGCATTAATGATATACATTTAAGACGAAAAACTATACATAAAGGAATTATCTTAATTTTTGTACCCAGTGAATTTTTTTTTTTAATTTTCAACATTTAAAATTGTTTACCTCATTACGACACCGTAGTACCATTGCAGATTTCAAAGTCATTAGAGATTTTTATTTGAAATAAAACATTAAGCACTAGTCAATTTCGATTTTCAAAAATGTTGTATTTTCGGCTCACCATAATATAGATTTTAAATAAGACGAAAAAGAAACTATTGAAACTAATAAAGGAAATTCATTTTCCAGGTAGAAAAAGTCTGGTTGAGGCTTTCGACTACGCACACAACACCATGCAACTGACTCACGAAATAATCGCCGAGCAACCTCAAATCCTCCATTGTCGAAAAAGTAGGCTTGAAAATCGACATAAATTTTTAATGGAACTAAAAAAGGCGCAGTACGATCCACTGAAACCTATGTACATATCACCGAAAACTCTCGTCACTGGAACGGATGCCGAATTTTGTAAAAATGCAGCAGACACATCAGTTCTAACATACAATTTGTTTTTGAAATCTTTGTAATTATACGAATGTACATAACTATTATATTTTCAATATACTTTTTAGCTCGATAATTTCCTTTTCAATTTATTTAAAATTGGCGATCAGTTTTTCAAAGGTTCGAGGATTACCTCAAAGCTAATGTAGGGAAGACTTAAACGGACTTAAAAACAAGATCTCTGTTAAGATTTTTTTTAAATTATCTCGCGTTTCATATTGTACAATATATCATCTGTATCAATTGCAGATATTCAAATAATTATATAACTAGTTTATGTAATACTTTCATAATTACAAAGAGCACTCTTGAAATAAAACATGACTGCGATTCGAATGTTCGGAATCTGAGCACTGATCACGTTGGATTCTGAAATTGCAGTATATCCTGGTTCAGATCTTGAATCGAAGATTTATGTTCATTATTGAATTCGTCACCACATTGGAAATTTCAATTTTAGCTAAATTTTCCTAATTCAACTTTCTTTTCTATCGCCCTGATGGAATGGTAGAGGAAGGTATCAAAAAGTCCAGCAACTGTGAAAACTCCACCGATAATCGCACAAAGATTTGTTGCAAAGTGGCCAAACGACTTCGCTTTTTCTGTGTACCTCACCATCAAGGGACTTAATTCGTAGTTGAAAAATACTCCTGGCATTCCTGAATCTCCACTCATCGGTGATATATGTCGAGAATGTCTCGTTACAGAAAACTGATTTGTGGAAAGCGTGGAACCGTCTTGACGAACGAAAGTAGTTGGGATGATTTTGATGTAGTAGTGAAACATCATTGCCCCTGAAAAAAAACAGTGATTTAGTACTCAGAATTATTTTCAGATCAATGTTTCAACTTAATCCTATCTAAAAAAAATGTTACCAAACATCACTAAAATATCGGACATTATTGATAAAAGAGAAAATTTTAATTCTAGATGACTTCTTAATATTTGGAAATAATTCTGTTCTTAACATTTAACTACCACTCTATAATTTGTCAACGTTTTCACACTTTTAAAGAGATGAGAAAAATGAAATTATGGATACAAACTTAAACTATATTAATTTACAACATTTTGGTACCGACAATAAGATTTTATCGAAAATTTTAAATGATTTAGGTTTTATTTTAAAAGATTAATTTTAAGTTTTAAAGATTTCAAAATATGTGAAGAAACAATCTGGAAGGTTTTACGATATTTTTATTTTTTATTTTGTACGATTTAAAAATTTTTTAGGAAAACTGAACTGTTTTAAAACATTACAAAATTGTCGAAGCTTCTAAAAGATTCGAAAATAATTGAAAGATTTAAGATTTCGAAAACAAAATGTAGAATCTTTTTAAGAATTTTGAAAGGTACGGATAACAAAAAGTGACTGGTACCGATAATAAGATTTCTGAGACAGTTTTAAACGATTTGGATTTAATTTTAAAATATTAATTTTAAGTTTTCAAGATTTCAAAATATGTCAAAAAAGAATCTGCAAGATTTTAAATTAATTAATGAATTACTTTTTTTTAATATTGTAGGACTTTAAAATTATTAGAGAAACTGAATTGCTTTAAAATAAATTTAAAAGTTTTGGGAAAAAACCTTCTTCAGAAGGTTTTTGAAGAGTTTGAAAAAAAAGTTTTGAAGCTTTTTAAGAATTTTGAAAGGTTTCAAGAGAAAAATAACATTCGATAAAGATTCATGGGGAAATTTCAAATGTTTTATTTTGATAAATGAATTATATGAGAAAATTGAAAAAGATTGAAAAGGAAATGGTAAATTTCAAGATTAAAAACAATTTCGCAAAAATTGTAGATCTTTAAAAAAGTTGAAAAAGAAGCTTTTTAAGATTTTTTGAAGGTTTCAAGAGAATCAAAACAATTTCTCTAGATTTTTGGGAACATTTTAAACGAGTTTTTAGTTTGAAAAATTAATTTTAAGAGAATTTTTCGAAAGATTTCCAAAATTGTCAGGAAAGAATTGGTAAGATTTTAAAACAATTTTGAAGAATTTTTTAACGATTTTACAAAAGATTCCGAGTCAATTTAAATAGTATTTAGGAATTTTAGAAGCTTTAAAATTATTTGCAATATTTTTAAACCTTAAAAGATTTCCGAAATTTATAAAATACTTTCTTTCAAAAACTTTTCATAACTTAATAATCATTCGAAATTTTTATTTCGTATTAAAAATGATTTCCCCCTCAAATAAAAAAACTAAGCACGTGTAATGCGGGAAAATACCATTTAAATTTTTCCGCCAAGCATCTAGTGACTAGTAACATTTTCAGGCACACCAACCTTACTCTAGGTTTTTTCTCATTCATGTTTTTCACTAAGGAATGGATCAATATGGCGGCTATCTAATCGACCGTAAAAAAGTGTGTCGCATGTTATTTTTGAAAATTAATTAAAGGCGAAATATTTAATACTATTTAGAGTAAGTAGTGCACATTTATATTTTTATTTAATTGCTCGAATCATCAGGAAGCTGATGGAGTGATAATTAAATGGCAATTTCTGTCACTCGTACGTGGAAGTTTCGTCACATTTTCTAAAAAACTAATTAAAAAACTGCGTCATCATTTCTCTGTGAATATGGAATTATATGCCAAAGCTGTGGACTTGCATTGTCAGAAAGTCCATGGAAAGTTATTTTTGTAAAAATATGTTTGGTATTTCTTAGGTTATAATGCCGGTTGTCGCAGGAGGATATCAACATGGACCGAGCTGTTGGGACAGAGTAAAAATGGGATTTACTATGGGATTCTGTGTAGGTTTAGCCTCTGGAGCAATTTTCGGAGGATTCTCAGCTCTCAGGTACTTTTAATTCTATAAATATAGGGACATAATTTTCTTCAGTTCAATACAAAATATGCTGTTGCCTTGCGTTTTTATGCGATTTTTGATCACGTGGCATATTTTAATAAGAAATATATATTATATGAAAAGTAATTTTATTTTTTAATTGAAGTTTGTTGACTGTACGATTGAATCGAAACTAATTGATAGATCAAATTGTCCTTGATTCTTGCCAGTTGGTATATTAAAATTAAATTCAGAGGCCGTTAAAAATGAATGTGCAAATTAATCTCGAAGAAACTATTGATTTATAATGTCGTGTTTATGAAATAATTCTTGGATATTACTCAGTATTGAAATCAATGTATGTTTTGAGAGTACATCTTGATCAAATAAAAATTAATTTGACTTCAAACTCTCAAAATCACAACATCTTTATTGTTTTCAGAATTTTTAGTTACAAGTTATCCTAACATATGGAATAAAACCTAGAACATTTTAAAATCTAAGGCAGTAAAGTAACTTTCTACACTTTTTTTAGAGATTAATATTTTATCTTTAATACTGTATGTTTGTAAATTACGATGAAAAAGAACATTTTTCATACATCAGTTTTATTAATTCTGAAAGTAACAATGGTTTTAATTTTAGTAGTTTTAACTTATTTCCATTTTTGTTTAACGGAAATTGAAAATCCATTGCTTTATCAATCACCTTAAATGTACTAAATACAAATTATGGGCATCATTATTGATCAATCATTGAATAAAATTAAGTGCTCGGTTGCAATAAGGGCACATACAATTTTCTCTGGAGAAAGTGAAGTCCCCTGGAGGTTTTAAAAAAAATCTTCAAATTTTAAATTTCGAAAGATGTATCAGGATGAAAAATTTTATTGGGCATCACTTTTCATTTAGAAAAAAGTTGTAGTTTTCGTAGCCAGTTTATAAAAATTTGCAATGAAACTCTCACAGAGTGTACTTCCCTCTAAATCTACAGTAAACTCGAACACTCGAGTGCTATCATAAACTGAAATCATTACTGCTCCTAAACTACTGAATGTTTTAATATGAAAATTTCCAAAAAACTTTATCATATCTTTCTAAAAAATTCTGTCGCGATAAGCTTTTGCCTGCTTATAATTTCCCCGATAAACGAAACACTACAAGGCACAAAAGTCAAATTTACTCTCAGCATCAGAAAAAATGAATAACATTTTTCTAAACAAACCTATTCAAATTTTGATTACTCTATCAGTCTAAAGATTGTTTAAAGCTTATTGCATCCGGATCCTCAATTGTTAATAAGATAACTGATTTCTCAGATTGCCAATCATGAAATCAATACCTCTAATTTGATCAGTCAATTTATTTTTGAGGCAAAGCATATTTAGGACTAAATACCACCTACGCAGCATACAAAAATAATTCCTTTTTAATCATCAGGTCTGGCATGAGGGGAAGGGAATTGGTAAACAACATGGGAAAGATTATGATACAAAGTGGAGGAACGTTTGGGACGTTTATGGCGATTGGATCCGGCATAAGGTGTTAGTACAAGGACATCAATGTGTATATTAACTATAGGCAGGAAAGCAACTTATTGAAAACTATTATGAATTTTGTAATAAAATATATTCAAGGGAGGGCCTACCTTCTGTAGCTGTAATCGTGGTGTTATCCATATGGTTTGTTTTCCCCGGTATGTTTATTCCGAAACTTAAATGACGTATTATGTGCGTCAAGTTAAATTGTGAGGACGAATATGGTTGAACATCGTGCACTGAAAGAAAAAAAAATGTTATGCACTTTAAAGTTATACACTTTAAAGTTTTATTACTCTTAGTTTGTTCAATCACGAAACGAGTAACAAAATATACTTTATTATCGATAAAGTCGATAATATAAGTGATGCTGTTTGCAATTTTTTAATATTTTGAAGTCTGTAAAGTGTTTAAAATGTTGAAATTCGATGTAAACTCAAACTCGTAAATTAGTATTTATCTGAGATAGTAAATATATGTTTTATTGAATTAAAGCGAGAAAGATTTACGTTTTTAATACAAATATAGGAACTATAATTAAGATTTGGAACAGGCGTTTTTGGAATTCTGAATTCAAAAAAGGTAATCTTTGAAGAAAAAAAAATGATAATTTTGAGTTAGTTTAGTATAATGTGAAGTATAATTCTGATTTGGAACAGTGAATTTTTGGGAAAAAATTTATTTTGAGCTGGAACAGGAAATTTTTCGAAAAATTATATATAGTTCTGAATTGAATCCGAGACTTAAAAAAAAAAAAGTTCAATTCAGATCTAGAACAAGGGATTTTCCAAAAGAATTACAATTATTTTGACTTGGAAGAGGAAATATCAGAGAAGAATTACATATAATTCTGCAAATTAGTATTTATTTGAAGTTGTAAATATATATTTTTAAATCATACAAAGAAAGATTCAAGTTGTAAATAAAAATATAAAACTGTAATTATGATTTGGAACAAAGAATTTTGGAAGAGATATATGTAATTCTGAATTTGATAAGGGAATTTTCTAAAAGAATTATTATAATTCTGACTTGGAACAGAGAATTTTTGAAAAGAATTATAATTACCAGACCGGAGAAATGTAAAATTACCGGGAGAAAATGGGGAATTTGAAATAGGGTGGCCGCAGGTCAGGTAAAAACTTGAAATCAGGGAAAAGTCAGAGAATTTGATTGGTGAGGGAAAGTAAGGGATTTTGAACAAAAATTGCAATAGTCAGGGAATTTTTTTAAGAAGCACTATAAGTAACTGTCAAGAATAATCAGGGCTCTTTCACTTGTTAGCTTCAAAAAGTCTCAAAAGATTTGAAATATTTTAGTGTATTATAAAAGATTCGAAGTAATGTGGAATATATTTAAAAAATTTGAAGGCATTCCAAAGGATTTTTAAGATTTTAGGGGATTTTTAAAATATACAAGGAATTTTCAAGAGCTTTAAAAAGTTTCAAGGGATTTCAAAGGACTTAAAATATTGTAGGGTACTTTAAAATATTCCAAGGCATTTTCAAGTGATTTGAAAATTTTCAAATGATTGTAATGATTTGAAGGGATTTAAATAAATTTTCGTGGTCTTTTAAAGAATTTGGAAATTCTGTTTAACGTTTTGGATTTTTCAAAAACAAATCCTTAAACTGAATTTTTGAAAAAAAAAATCCATTTTCGATTTTATACAATTTTTTTATAGATACCTTACAATGTCCTCTGAAAGCTCTGTAATATAAAAATGGGTCTGTCTGAACACCGTGAGTGTGAACTCTGAAGTTCGTGCATAAAATTGATTTTTTCAGAAATTCAGTTAAAAAATTTGTATTTGAAAAATCTATCAAAGTTTTTGCATTTTTTTCAAAAAATGTTTCTTGAAAACTACGTCTTATTGTGAATAATTAAAAAATACATCTTAATATAATTAAAATCACTAAAGTTATGAAAGTTAAAAAAAGGACCAAAATGATCAATTATAAATATTTCCTCAGTTCTTTTAATTTGTCAAACATTATTTTAGGGTTTTTCTGTCAACACCTAAGAACGGATATTAAAATTTTATAAAAATTACTAACAGTAAATGAAATTCTTCAGATGATTTGACACGGATTCGCTCAGAACCTATAAGGTTTTAGAATGTTTTCAAAGGTTCCAAGGGAGTTTATCAGATTACCGAGGATTCTAATGATTTGAAGGGATTTTAAATGCTCTTAAGGTATTTTATTAAATTTTCCAGGATTGCAGGAAATGTCATCAGATTTCATAGGATTTCATAGAATTTGACAGGATTTTATAATATTTTAATAGATTTTAAAGAATTTATTCACAAGAAGTAAAGGATTTCATCGGGTTTCAAAGATTTGAAGAGATTTTCAAATATTTTTTGCAATTTACCGTAAATTCTTATTAATTTGTCCTGAATTCTTTAAAATCACTGGAATTCTTCTAAATTTTGTTTGTAAATATAAATTGTAAATTGTTTTATTTCATTTATAAAAGATTCTATATTAAAATGTTATAAGATTAGAAATTTGTTCTTCAAGTATTAATGTTCAGAAAGAATGAAAAATTAGTTAGGGAAAAGACAGGGAGTTTTGAAAATAAAGTTTTGTGTCCACCCTGTAAATGCAAAATAATCCGTCTGGCAGACACAACCTTTTTTCTGGACTTTTAAAAACTTACCGTGTACATGATTTATGGAAAAACTCTCGCCTGGCGCAATGTGGAAACTACCACCAACTCTATTGACTTCCATTTTACCGTAAATTTGACATCCTTCAGTGAAAGCGTGTTTCATTGCTTCCACTGACTTGTCGTTTTGGCATTGTTTAAAGTCTGCGGGATCCTTTATCGCCCATTTTCTCAGTTTGTACGCTTCTTTGATTTCTTCACATGTGTTGCAACATCTACGATATTGATTCATGAGAATTTATTTCATGTTGGATTTTTATTTATATTTATAAGGAGTAGAGGATTTACTTACACGATGCCGAGTGATTCGTCAGCTGCTCCGTAACAATCTCCACATGTTTCTTCCGTCACGTTCTGCACAGACTTTAAAAAATTTTGCATTTTGTTTATACTCGTTGATGAAAATAAAGCATGCAATTTTTAATTATGAGTCAGGTATGTACAAACATGAATAATGGTACGCTTTTATTTTGAAAGTTATTAAAATTATTTATACCTTTTCGGTTGGCTTCTTAGGATCCATAATATCTGTTGGAAAAGGAGAATTAATTAGAAAAATAATAATGAAACCTTAAATGAATTAACAAAATTATGAGCCACAAAATTTAATAATTTCAGTATAATTTTCAATTTTAATTTATATATCAGCGTAATAAGTTCATTTTTTGCACAATGGCAATTGGATTGGGAAATGACTGCATTTATGTAGATACTTTATGCAATTTTGAACGAGTTCCATAAAATTGTTTTTGAAATTGCACAACTTTGAATGCTTTTATTTACAGATTTTAGCAGTTTTTGATTCGTTTTTCTATAAATTGACAGGATACTTACAGAAGTCGGATTTCGAAATTCTAATCAAAAATTTGAACTCAAATAAATTTCCAAGCATTGTACTGTTTGCAATATAATTGCCAGAAGAATTCTTGTACAGTACCGAAGTAAATTGTCTACACGCCTGTCTTTTGTGCTGTTGCTACAATGTCTCAACTTTTATAATATTAACATGACGTTTTTTTTCGAAATTGCAATAACTCTCGAAATAATTAACATTTCTGAAAGTTCTTGGGCTAATTTTAACGGTGTCTGCACAGTATTTTATTAAATTATTAAGATATTTTAGAATTTTGTCCGTAGATTCTGTTATATTGTACAATCATTATTTGAAATTTTGCGACTTTTTTGCACCAAGTTTGAACCCAGGGTAGACTCTAAGGAAAAAATTCTTAAAATATATAAAAAAATTTAGCAAAATACTATAAAGACTTATCTTTAAAACTAGCCAAAGAACTATGATATCTTTTTACTAAATTTACATGTTGCCTTCAACTTGCGCTTATTAGACGCAGAATTTTATTGACTAAGAAAATAGGGAGAGGCGTATTTTTTTTAATTAGCATAGCAAAATTTGTATATTTTTTTACGAATATTTGTAAATTTTAAGGAGAAAATGAATTTTTTGCAAACTTTACATTAACAATTACGCCAGCTTTGCAATTTTGAAGGTAATAAGTTTTTTTTTTTTGCGTTTCAGTTCATCAAGTTCTTTTCACGGCTTCTAAATCTATAGCAACAAAAAATATAAAAAAAGGTAAAGTTATTCCAGTTTAATAAAAAGGAAAATTTTTTTCTCAAAAACCCCATATATTTTTCTTGACATTTTCAGGAGTGATAAACAATATACATTCGAGACTGACTGAGGCTTTGTTTTTTCGCGAGAAAACAAAGAAAAAGTAACCAACTTTTTTTTTGACGCATTGCATATATCGTTAGGTCCATTGAAATAACGTTTTTCTGATTTTAAGTAAAAAAATAATAGTAAAATAGAATAACTGCGAGAACAGTAAGAATAAAATAATTTTTTTCTCTCCCGAAATACACACACCCCAGGTTTAAAAGTTATAGTAAGTTGACTATATATTACCTATCCTCAAAATTTCAGAGAAAAAATGTAACCGTTTTGAGAAAATATCGTGTTTTACTTTTTCCAAAAAATCTAAACAGTTTTACCATTTTTTCTTCGCTTTTCTTAGTTTACAAAAGATCGAAAAAAACTTGAAAAACTGGGACAAGAAAAATCCAAAAAGTGCAAAAAGGGCAACGTTCCGAAGAAAAAAACTAAAAACTAATTTTTTCTCCCGAAAAATAAAAAAATATCAAATGGAAATTTTAATATAATTAGACTATAATAGTACCTATTATTCCTGAAAGTTTCAGGGGAAAAAGGTGCCGTATTTTAGAACAATTAAACCATTTTTTTAAATTAGAATAACTTTACTATTTTTTTATATTTTTCAATTTTTTTTGTGGATTTAGAAAGAGCAAGGCCTTAGACTTACCACGCTATTGACATTGTCTGACCATTTTTTAGCGATACACTATTTTGCTACTATTTCGGAAAAAGTGACACTAAAGATATTATTTTCTCACAATTGTCAGCTACAGCGCACGACTTGCTGGGAGGTTCTTTCTTATGAATTAACAAAGTATAGTTCAACTTTCAACCAAGTAGTTGAGTTTTCAACTCAGAAGATGAATTCTCAAGAAAAATATGTAATATTTGATATTTTGACCGAGAAAAAGTGTTCATTTTAAATCAAAAACACTTGAATTGAGCCAAAAAGGACGAATTTCAATAAAAATATCTGTGGGTCCAAGGCTAACAGTTTTATTTTCAACCAAACAGTTGCATTTTTAACCACATAGTTCAATTTTCTACCCGATTGTCGAATTTTCAACTTGCAACGAAGGAGTTCAATTTCTAAGTTAAACAGATGAATTTTTAGCGAAAAATATAATAGTTGATATCTATTTCAACAAAAAATAGGAATTTTCAATCAAATGGGTAATTTTCTACCAAATTATCGAATATTTAACCCGAAAATACGAGTTTTCTATAAAAAAAGAAGAGTTTTCAATTCGAAAATCTGAATTTTTAGCAAAAAAGTTAATTAATTTTCAACCAAAACAGATTAAATTTCTAAAGAAAAAGATGGATTTTAAAACCAAAAAGATGAATGTTTAACAAAAAAAGCTGAATAAAAAGCTAAAAAAGCTCAAATAAAAGTGTCTTAGTCAAGAAAGAAAAATAAATTCAATCAACTTGTTGATTTTTTAACCCAAAAATACGAATTTTCAACAAAACAGTGAAATTATCAACCAAGAAGTATTGCTTTTAAATAAAATTATTGAATTTGCAACAAAATAATTTAATTTTGAACCAAAAAGATGCATTCTCAACCAAAAAAAGGAATTGTGGAATTTTCA
>CAKNWT010255936.1:0-15501 GCA_932066315.1 Andricus coriarius | reverse complement strand
AGTGTTTTTCAATCCATTAAAAGAATAATACTTTCATTTTTAATTTCTTTCCAAATTATTTATTAATATAATATTTTTTCAATAAATAAAAACCTTACGATTGTTATGAATTTTATACTCCGTAAATTAAATAAAATAAAAAATAAATCGGTTGAGGATTGCGACCTACATGCAGGTAAATTTGTTCAAATAATTCTGATATAAAAAATTCTATGTATCCAAGTGAACAGATTAAAAATTTTAATCTGAAATAACTACGGACAAAATCTATAAAACTATCTAAGTAAAAATCAGTCCGAGAAGAGGTCGAAACGCGACCTCAAGTAAGGATTTCGTAGGTATAGGTATAAATAAAAAAA
The DNA here is from genome assembly GCA_932066315.1 of Andricus coriarius. NCBI lineage: Eukaryota > Metazoa > Arthropoda > Insecta > Hymenoptera > Cynipidae > Andricus > Andricus coriarius. The sequence continues at coordinate 15,142 of CAKNWT010255936.1, read as the reverse complement.
GCTTTAGAAAAATTGTTTTGCTGTTTTTTTATTTTTTTAACTGTCGATGTAACATATAGCAAATTTTATTGTATATCTCAATTGTATATCGGACTAAAAGAAAAGCTTCCAGTATAGTGATCTTATCACTCTAACCCTAACCTCCTAACCTTAAAAGATACCTTGAAGTATTCATAAATGTAAAATTTCAAGTCAAATTATTTAAAATATTAATTCTATAATTTATAAGATTCAAAAATGAAAAAATTGCAATTTTGAAAGGCTTTATTACAGAGTTGAATAATTTCAAATTTAGCCACGTAAAATTTATAAATTAAGTTTTTACAATTTGGGAATATTATACGTTAAAAAACAAAGATTTTTAACACTTCAATATAACAATAAGAAAATGCGAATGCAAAGAATTTAAAATAATCAGAACTCATGTAAAATTATAGAAATTTCCAACATGTGTAAAGTGAAGACTGAAATATTAAAGCTTTTCAAGGTTTTAAATTGAACAATAATTATGAATTTGAACCACGTATAAGAAATCTAAACTGTAAATATTCATATTTGTGAAATTTCAATGTAAGGTTAAAAGTCGAAGTTTGAAAACTTGAAACTTTGGATCTTGAAACATTTTAATTTTGAAACGGCTGATATTTCATTTATCAAATATTAAGCATTTAAATGAAGGATTTTTAATTAACTTACTTTTATATAAATTGTTCCTACTTTTTTCCTCCGCTCTTCATTTTCTTCTTTTATTTTTGAAAACGACTTTAAAACTTTGAATCTGGAAAAAGAAATATAATCTTTCTAAGTTCTCAATGTTCTTTCCCTCTATCTATTTCAAGTAAAAAACTTTTATTATTATAAAATAAAGACTTGGTGATACAAATTACTGCAAAAGAATTAAATTTTATTTAAATGCGCTGAAGTGAAACCTTGCATCTGCTGTAAATTTCTCATTTGTGTCTGTAAATATTGACACCACAAATCGAGTAATTAGTATTTTAATTAGTTATCAGAAACATTATTAAAATGCTTCCCTCATCCATGAAACTATGCAAATGTTAATTTCGAGACACATGCATTATTTAGTAGAACAATCAATTTCTAATTAAAATAGATCAAATTTCCATTCAAAATTATTCAAATTATGCTAAACAATTAAATGCTAGTTTCTACCTCAGATAGACCAAATTTCAAATTCACAAACAACTTTATTTTTGGCTCAGCTCTAATGATTCGATTGATTTCAGCATTTTCACCCCGCCCTACTATATAGGTATTTACTAAAAGCTGTAATTAAAATTGATTTCAACATTGATGAAGTTTTCTGTTTTATGGTGTTCGTGCTTCCGGTATTCGGTTCTTTCAATCCCGATATTAAAAGTAAATTGAAAATATTTTTAATTTACTTTTCTTTGGTGTAAAAACCAAATCAGTAACTCAAGGCACGCAATATCGAAAACATAAATCTGGTTGAGGTGGAGTGAGGGTATGTGAAGGGTGAATTTGCATAACCGCGAAGCGGCGAATTCGGGATACTTTGCATACAAAGGCCTCCATTGAAATTCCCGATTTACACGTACAACTACCAATAGGATGCAATAAGCCAGAAATATTTGAATTATTTTGAACGTGCCGATTCCTACGCCACTGGGACGTCAACATTCTTTTTCAAATTCATGAATCTAAAGAGGATTTCAACGATTATCGAGCTTTGCGTTTTGGACATTCGTAATATGGTATGTCACTGAAATTCCGATTTCTTGTCATCAACAGATCCACGAGAACCTTCCGTGGGCTTAATTACTTATAATTTACCGTATTTTAAGTGTTTCTGGAAATAGTATTATTGAATGCAGTAAGATGGGTCATGTAAATATTTTCTAGAGTTTAGTTGTTTTTAATTATGAATACTTAATCTTAAATGCAATTTTAATATTTTATAATGTTTGAATTAAGATTTGTATTTATTTTAAGAAATTTTAAACTTTGATATATTATAGAAAATATATTTAGGAAGTGGTTAAAAAATAGATTTTACATTTAAAATAATGAAAATAAGAAAATCTTAATATCCAGAGGTACGAACCTAAATCTGTTACCCATCACACACACCTGGAACAAACTGAAACTAATGTTGGTGTTTGTTCGTGTCTTGAACCGAATTAACTGCGAGTACATTTTCCACATTTGCTGCTGGGATTGAAAAAAAGAACTGAATTGTTGTAATTTGAATATTGTAGGTACTCTTGCGAATGGGAAATAATCAACATTGGAAGGAAAATGCCGCAAATTTTAGATTCAATTTGCAAAGTTTAATTAATTAATTGTTTCTGAAATGACAAATTTATCTCGCTTTGGCAATATTTTTTTTCCAATATTATAAATAACGATAATATTTTGTTCGATTTCTACTTCGTTTTCTTAGGTTATAACAAATTTAGAAAAGGTAGCAGGTATTTGGAAAGAGTGATAGAGTATACTAATTTTACAGAACCTTTCCAGATGAAGAATTTTTCTCTTCAGAAACGCAGGACAAACATTTTTTTAAATTTATATTGATGTTAATACAATCACAGATATACATTACAGATTCTTTTCGATACTGCATCCGCATTTTCGAGCGTATTTTAGAAAATATTTCATGATACTAGAGTGCAAAATAATAAAGTTGGCTGTAACGAAAAAGGATTAGAGGTTTTCTTGAAGAGGTTAGAAGTGTAAAAACAACTCCGCACCAAAAACATGGGAAAATGTGTTTCGGTGGATTTTACTAACACTCATTTATGTTTTAGTTCATGAAACTCGAAAAAATTTCTTATGTAAATTCTTCATGATCCGAAACATGGAATTTTCAATTTTTGTTCTGGAAAATAAGAAAATTTTATCCGAATAAAGCATCGACCTGTAAAATTAACCCCATTACTGAACTAAATATGAATAAAATTATATTTAAAAATTAAAATACTTCTTCATGATATTATAGTCTCTTATATAATACAATAAGATTAAGTTTATAAACTGTTTAGATTTTACATTAAATTTATAACTAAAGACCATGGCTACATGTACTGAAATTTCGATGCAAATAGACGATTTTTGTACAAAACTAGGGGAACCTGGAAAAGAGGCTATTTGTAACGTAATTTTTGTACAACTAGTCGCATTTTTTTCGGTACGTTCAATCTCACATTTTTAATATAAGTAGAATTTTTCAGTAATTGCATAGGTTTTGTACCCTAAAATTATTCTATTTGGCGAACAAATAAAAGCGCATTTTGGTTTTATTTAAAAAAACTTTAAACGACTGCCCTGAGGCCTAAATCGCACCAAAATGATAAAAAATATTTATTAAAGTTAATTTTTGTAAAAATAATAAGTATCCTACTCATTAAGAACTACCCTTTATAGGGGTTAAATTTCAAAATATCTTATTTTTCAAATTCCCGTATCGTATCAAGACATTTAGGTACTAAAGTATTTAAAGAGCTGCATGTCAAATATTCCAAATGAACCATTTTATATTTTAACCCCTATAAAGGGGAGTTTTCACGCTTAGGGGTAGAATTTTTGTTCTAATTTGGTTTTTTTGGAGTCTAATACAACTAGTTTTATTTCATGCAAAACAATTAATATTTTTAACCTGTTTTTAAATAAAACAATAATACGCATTTATTTTTTCACCCGATGGAATAAGTTTAGGGGGTGCGTGTTCCAAACAAAAAAGCATTGGGCTGTTTTAGGACACCCTAGTGTAGACACTCCCGTAAAATATATACAAAACTGAGTTGGAAAAGAGTATATATTGTGTTTGAAAATGATTGAAAACAAAATTTTTTATATACTTTAACATTCTTATTTTTAGCATATGTTGAGTCCATTGTCAAGTTGTTTCATAATTGCGTCATTTCAGCCTAGCGAAATAAGAAGTAAAATGAAAACGATAAAAGAGAAATTGATTAATTTTGTGAATTAAAGAAGAATTCAGAGTTTAAATCATATTTTCGCTAACTAACCCTCATAGCAGAGTCTAATATATCGATGTAAATATATTATTATATATTTTTAATTGCAGAAGATTCTCAGAGAGGAACTCCATGCTGTAGTCTCAATAATCAAAATTCTTCTCTTCGACTTTTTTCTTCAACTTACCAAATTTATACATTTTGTTTATTCATGCTATTTTCGAAATACGTTATTCCAAGCCAAATGAATTTTGTTGCTTTTTGGCAAATAGTGTGACAAAGTATTTTCAAAATAGAGAATAAAATTATCATTTACATTTCTTTTACTTTGTATAATCAGGTGTGCCAAAAACCAGAAGCATTTCAACTCAATCAGTAAAGTTGTTTTTTCATACTGTATACTTATCATGTGGAATTTTAAATTAGTTGACGTAAGAACAATTCATAAGAAGAGAATTAAGAAATAACAATCAACTTATCATGACTTGAAGCCTTGGTAAAGGTCACGTTAGATCAACAAAAATCTGTTTTGCTGGAGTCTTTGTTTAAATTGTGAGTATTATGTGGATATACTGTGTCATATATAATATTTTGTGTTTCTATTACGTACATAAAGGGTCACAAAACAGAAAATTATTGCAGGGTAAGCGAAGTCAAAATTTTTAGGATATGAAGTTTTATGTTGGGCCATTTTAATCTCAAAAACGGGCTTGTTGGGACCACACATACTTTTTTTAAGAATCTGTAACAAATCAAGGTAATCATTTTAGAAAGAAAGACTTTTCTGCATCCACTCTATAATAAATATTTGACTTCTCAAAAAATGAATAAAATTAGTGGAGCCTCGTTAGTTGAAATGTCGGAGAGAGTGAGTCGGGATCGAAATAGGACTGGGGCATTAATGACGTGGTTGGAATTGGAATTGCTAATCAGCTGCGCCTTCGTTATCCCCAGCAGGCGTCGATTATTGTCAGTCAGAATCGATCAGAGAAACAGACCTATCTCAGCTGTTGCTCTCAGGTTCAGCAGTCGATAGTTATTGACACGCGTCATTAACCGAAGGGACCTAGTTAGACCTGGAAATGATTTACTTTATCTTCGCACGTGCAAAAGTCTAGTGGCGATCGAATAATGAGTAATGGTCAGTCGTTTCTACGCAAGGAGACATTAGACGAGTGCAATCAGATCGCCCAGGAGATACAGAGCCTGAGAAATGTCCCTGTCGTCAAGACTCCTTTCCACCTATCAAACAGCTATCTTCACCGTATCTTTCAACCACTCACGAATTAAAAATGACTCTCTTAAATTGTCTTGCTGAATCACTTTTCTGCTCTTCTCACAAATGGCAAAAATAAGTTTTTTAAAGTTTGTGGAACTATTTCAAAAGCCGTGGATGTAAGCAATAACTGAATAGAGGTTTATATGATTTCCGAAACATTCAGAATAAAATGTAGACTCTAATAATAAATTACAAATATTTTGAAAAAAAATATTTTTTTTTATGTAACACGAGTACTTTTTCCTTGCTTTCTGGGCGTATCATGTTGAGCTGGAAAATCGCATCAAAACATTGCACAATGAGTATTTTTCATTTGTTGCATAATGTTATAAGAATACAGTTTTGACGGAAATGGATGAAAAAGTATTTTACAGAAATTAAGCACTTACTAGCATATTTTCAAAGATTTGAAGTATAAAAAAGTTATCGTTTATTAGGTAAGGTATTTTGTTATACTTCTGAAAAATAAATTTACTCTTTAAACGTACTAAATGTATTAAAATTAATTAAATCTTGCAACATCACATACGGAGCATGGAGGCCTAAACATTTCCAGCAGATGGTAACAGTGCTGGATAATAGGTCGGTTACTTCACGGGTAACGTAGAAAAACTCAGAGAGCATTTATCTTGTGAAACCTGCGTGTATTTATTAAAGAGTTTTAAAAATAATTTTTTAAACAATTGGTATTTGTTCAAACCATTGTTTCCTGGTAATCGTGAACAATTATTATTTTACGGGATAAATGATGCAGTTGATGAATTTCAAGCATAATATTTCTTTTTTAACAGATTTGATCATTATTAAAACAATTTTTACTTGTTTATATAATATTTTTTCCTTGTAAATCGTAAAGAGTTATTATTTTCTGGAATTACTGACACAATTAACAAATGTTGATAGCAATTTTTTTTTTGACGATATTCTGCAATTATTTAAACAATTTTAATTTTTCAAACAATTTTTTTCACCGTGAATCTTGAAAATGTATTATTCACTAGAATTAATAACGTGATTGATTAATAAGAGTAATATTTTGCCTGAAAGACAGTTTGCAAATATTTAAACAATTTTTATTTGCTGAAGCAATTTTTAGCCCTATAAATTTGAAAAAGTTACTATTGTTTGAAATTAATGACGCAGCTAATGAATGTTAGGAGTAATATTGTTTGAGAAGACAGTTTACAATTATTTGAACAATTAATAATCATGCACGTGTTCCTTTTTATAGGAATAGATAAAATTCTAGTTTTTTCGAATCTCTTACACTATGTCGCTTATAATTCAATAATTTCTCACCTCAGAAACTATATCCTAATTTTTTAAACAAAATAATTTTCTTGAATAATTTTTTTCAGTTACGTTATGGCTAGTTATTTTTACAGATCGATTTCGTTGAGATAAGATAGTACTGCTTAATATGCGACATAGAGTAAGAGATTAAAAAAAAACTAGAATTTCTCCCATCTTTTCTATGAAAAGGAGCAAGTTATTTTAATTTCTTAAATAATTGCAAATTGTCTTTCACAGAAAATATCACTCTTCACATTCATTATCTGCGTGACTCATTCCAGAAAATAATAAATTTCCACGATTTACCTCGCAATTCACAGGGGAAAACAATTATTTAGACAAATGAAAATATGTTTGAATAATTTCCAAATATCCTAACAAAAAAAAATTTAGAATTGTTTAAAAAATTCCAATATATGTTAAACAAAAAATATTATTTCTACATTCATCAAATATATCATTGATCCAAAAAATAGTAACTTTTCACGAGTTGCTGGGAAAAAATATTGTTTAAACAAATAGTGATAGTTTAAAAAATAGAAAATTAGTTAAAAAATACTTGGAAACTTGTTGAGGGCATTTTCTGGGCACAATACAAGGAGGATGGGAGTGCCAACATTAAAAGTTATTGGGTGAGGATTATTCCTGAAATATTCCTTAAGAAGTCACTAAACTTTAATTTGCAAAAAGTTAGTAACAAATACTTGTTTTTTGCATTTTTTTTCAAAAATCGAGCTTTCCCCATTTAAACCCCCATATTAATTTCAAAATCCCAGGGCACGCGCTAATGTTAGCCGACTTGAAAAAAAATTGGTAATTTATTTTTCTGTAAAATGAACAAATTGGGGGGATCGATCACAAAAAACCGAATTGCTGGATCACCTTACTCATCAGGCATTTTTTTTACAGATCTTTTCTCTTCAAATCTTATAAACTAATAGTTACACTGGAGCCTGGAGATAAGCACGGTTTCGGGCATTAATTTTTCAGCATATCTCCGAGGAATCCAAACGCTATTCGCAGGCTTAAACTGCTTAAGTGGGGCATAGTAGGGATAAGAGTATCTGAGACGTAAACTTGGCGCATGAGAGGGAGAGAGACTGGACGCTCGCTCTCTACTCCCTCTGATGCTCCAAAGTTAGGCCTCAGCTTCGCTTATCCCCACTTAAGCAGTTTAAGCCTGCAACTAGCATACGATGTAAGGAGGCTCAGTGGCGTATGAACCATTTCCTAATATTACGCAATATATGTGCGTGAGTATCCGCGCACTGCCCAATTTGGCTCTACGCTACCATTGTTTACGAATGACTGAGCAGCCAGGCTGCAAACATTATCATTATTGATTAATCATTATAAGTTTGTAAGATTTAGTTTTTAATAGTTCTTATGTTCCTTTATATCGAATATGTCTGATGAGGGTACCGGTATTTTGCTGAAACGTTGCATTATCAACTTCTTTGCATAAAATCAAGATTGGTCTTTAGAGAATTGGGAAAAGATAATATTTATTTTCTTCTTAAGCCTCAACATTTTTTACTTAAATAATCTGAAGACTTTAAAGTATTCTGAAATCTCGGTAGACTCCTGAAGTGACCTGAAGTACTTTAAACTCACCTGAAATATTTTGAAATATCCTAAAATAATCTGAAATTACTGGAGTCTCCTGAAATCACTTAAATATCCTGCAATTCCTAAAAAATCCTCATTAGTATCTTTAATTCTCTCAAAGTACATTCAAGTCTTCTGAAGTTACTTGAAATCCTGAAATACAATTAATTCCCTGAAGTATCCTGAAGTCAAGTGAAATGGCTGAAGTCTCCTTTAGTAGGTTGCAATCTTGAAATCCTAAAAATGCATCTAGAAAGTATTTTTTATGGGTTACTCTAAAGTCATATAATTATTTTGATAAGGAAGTATCTTGAAATCAGAAATCCAGGGTGTGCATTTTTTAAATAGAACTGAAATTATTTAAATATTATTGTAAGAATCGTTTTAGAATTTAGTTTTATTAAACGAATGTTAGACTCAATATGATTTTTAAAAATTTAATCAGATAACTGAAACTCGTTTCTTGATTATCCACTTCTGAATTACACATTCACTGATCGTGAGATATGATCAGCTGAAAGGAACGAGTATCTACAAGCTAGTAAAAAAAATAAATAAGACCTGCCTATGATAATAATTAATGTTTCTCTGAACCACCTAATACATTATTAACAACAAATTTTTTATAACGAGTCGGTTATTTTTATTTAGGAATGATTTACTCTAATGAGTTTTGCATTTTCTGATCATTTTGAAGTTGAGTATCAATCAATTGGTAATATTTAAGAACAAATTTTAATGTTCAGCACTCGAAATTTCCAAAATATTATATATTTTTTCTTAGTTTTAAATTACAAATTTTAAATCAGTATTTATATCCTAAACTTAATTTAAAGTTTCTGGTTTCAGATACTCAACAAAGAAAAAGTGGTTTTTATTCAAAAATTCTGTAGAATGATGTCAGCAAATTTGAAGCTGCAAATTAAATTTGAAAAGCTCTGCAATTTTTGTACTCTTTTAAATTTTGAATACTTCAATCACTTTTTTTGTAAATTAAAACTTTTTTAAATTTAACACTTTCTTTACTTTTTTGTGTACAATTATTGTTAAATTATAAAAATAAAACTTTTTCTCGTTTCTGCTGCTGGATAAAATCTTTTTTATCAAAATGCGTATAATAAAATGCTGCGATGGTAGGCAATTTATTTTGAAGCTCCTGATTCACTGGTGTAGATTGGCTCTTAAATTTCCTGGTCACTGCTCAACTACGTGGCCTGATAAAATCTCAGTTAATGGGATCTTAACGTGATGCTGGTTTTACCTGTGAATTATACTTATTACTTGTACAACACCAGTAATAAATTCAAAAAATGATCTTTCATTACTTATGTCAAGAAATGATTTATTATTCATTTTACGGTTTTGTCCAATACAAATCTCTCAGCCAGAAAATCAATTTTTAATATAATTGAAATAGAAATGCGATACAAATGACAGTAGAATAAACAATGGTAATTTTGGGGAGTAAAAGAAAAATATACAATCGTGAACAGTGGAATATTGTGTCCTAGGTAATTTGCTATCTTGGCTGTAGTAATAAAGAAAGATTTTTTAATTAAAAAAAAAACATAAAACATGTTAATATTTGTTTTTCTGAGGTAATGCACCTCGGGCAAGTTATCCGTCACTTCAAGTGATTTGGCGCATTAATATTATTGTTTGGTATTGCAATGTGTTAATAATTAATTAAAGTACATGACTTATATTTAAATTGTTCATCAATTAAATACTTTTCGAATAAAAGGATAATTTATTTCACGAAACTTTTTCCTAATCATGAGCATACAGATAAAATATTATAAAAGTGTTGGATAAGCTAGGTTCATATAAAGTGTGAGTTTTTCATCGATTAAAATCAGTTGATCTGAAATTAACCAAAAGTTACCCTAAAAACTTCAACAAATAAACGCGTAAACTTGCACTCCTTCCCCCTACTCTAATAGAATATATGAAAAAATTACATCATATCAAGTCGCTTAGAGAAAATTAAAGTCTTTTTCTCTTATTCATTTACCTACTTAGCCGATAAATAAAATCTGCCAATCAGATTTTGAATCTTTACGAGTGTTCTCAAACTTCTATATAAATTCTAGGAAAAAAGGATAAACGACATTTCAGAATGGTAATTTACTTCACTAATCTAGCAGATATATTTTCTCTCGAGGGAGGACTCGAAGAGACTTAAGATCTTTGTTACTCCGTTTGCAGGTCACCAGCCAATTGAGGAAAAACTTAAATATTCCGAGAACTTATAAAAGCAAAAACCATTCTCAGAAGCAGGACATGTTGAACTCGTTAAAACTGATTTAAAATGAAAATCATTAGGAAAATTATATAAAAATATTTCAAAATATACTAACTTTAAAAAAGGAAGATAAAAAATTAAGGTTTTTATTCTTAATTGCATAATTTACTAATTACTTGGTGATTGAGACTAGTTTTCATGACTGATTAATTTTCAGTCTAAATTATGCACTTCAATGTATTTCGCATTACAGAAATTTGATTAATGTGAAGGGCTTGCGTAATTCAGTAGTCTATTAATTACTATACATTACGATTGCTCCAATTATTTCGATATTCCATAATTTGGCATATTCATACCAAATGCCAGGGTTAACATATATTAGTCATTTTGCAACAAAATGCATTTAACACTCAGTTGATACTTTGTTAGCCAGAAAAAACATTTAAACGTTTTAATTTCATAGAAATTTGGAGATTAAAATTAAAAACTGGAACTACGCCCAAAAATGTGAAAAAGTAAAATTTGAAACGAGAGAACACTTTCGTTTATTTTTTGAAATAATGTCTAGCGTATCAGATGGTGGAAAGCAGTTTGAATTAAAATGTAAATGCGTGCTGAAGGCAGTAAAGGGAAGCCATATGGTGGATTTCATTACCGACAGCGGCCTGTCTTTCGGCCCTCAAGTTTTTGCACTGGATTTTCTCATCGGCGATACCTATTGCAATATGGCGAGCAATTTCATAATACCTCAGTTGCCGAGCCTTATCTTCCAGCCGTTGCAGGCACTTTTATCTCCTCCGTGGACAGTTCAATTACCCAGCTTCCGAGAATATGGCTCTTTATCCCGCTTTACACTGAAAAACTATTTTTTTTCTCCCTCAACATAAATTTTCCGCACGTCGTGTCATCTAGTAAATCACTTCCAGTTGCATTTATACTTTTCTCGAACATTTTTTTTGTAGATAAGCAATGATTTATACTACATATATCTGTGTTTCGAATAATATTTAAAAAAATAACAATAGAAATCGACACATGCTCTTTACTCACCATTATCCCACCCTTCCCCCTCATTCTCTAACCACAATATTACCCTGTTCCTCTATACACATCCGCCTCCCCTCATTCCCTATGCCGCTATAACACACACCTAATTTAGGCCCTACTCCTATTTCCCTATCAGTTCACTGGTTTTTTCGCCGTGATCACCCCCTCTCATTTCAGTCGTCAATCCTCTTACCCATTTACCTAATCCCCCTCCCCCTTCCACTTCTTGCCTTACCATCATCCTGCAACTTACGCTTAACTCTCTCCCCACCCTCCTCTAAACGTATCAACTACTCCCTACCCTTTCATCCTTACACTGATACCCTGTACCCCTATATCACTACTCCATTATTCACCCTCTCCTATCAGCCTCTTTCTGCTCAACATTCCTAACAACCCCTCAAAACACCTCCCAACCACTTATCAGTGCCCTCTTATGACCCCTATCCATATATACCCCCATATTTAACTCCCTTTTACAGCCCTCCTTTCTCTTCTTTGCCTCCTATGCCCCTATGTTATTCACCCTATCGTTACTCCTCCCCTCCCACTTTTTTATTACTACTTGCTCTACCCCCCACCCCCTCTCCCTCCTCAATTAACCGCCAAATCCTCTAGGTCACGTATACCTTCCTATCCCCGTTCGGTTACCCCTCTCCTATCGATCCCCTCTATCCTCTTGCTCCTTTTTAAGAATTCGAAATTTTATAGTTTGAGCAGGCGCTAATGTAATACAGAATGAAAATAATATTGGAATTGATTAAAATACTAAAGGGGGATAAATTAAATGAAAAGCAGGAGAATGTGGTACAATGAGTGGAGAACAATGGAGAGAATTTATAATAAATGTGCTTCAGCGAGTGGAGAACAGCACGTTGGTATAATTCGAGATTTAATTATAGAGCCTCACATAATAATAATCGAGTACCATGGTGCCTATCTAATTAGCAGGTCGATGTAAAGGGCTGAGTGCCTATATATGAGGGTGCGTTGGTTTGTATGCAGGAAAACGGGCTTCCCTGTACTGTAGCTCGAAATAATTCATTTTCAATAGTAGCTAATTTAATTGTCTCGAGATAATATCGTCTACTCTTCTTGAATTCTAAGCGAGTGCCTCACAGTCTTGACTAGAAATATGTAAGATAAAATATATTCTTAGGTATAAATTTATAACAGCAAATTATTATCGTAGTCTTTAGTAAGTAATATATTTGAATATTATTCTATAATTACTCTAATAATGTAAAAATATTGTCAAGAGTTGAGAGCTCAGGAGAGAAACTGAGTAGTGCAAGTAGTAAGGCTAGATTTTAGTCAGACTTGCAACTAGTTTCAATGCAGAGATGTAAAAATGCTTGAAAAATTAACTTTACGATTTTTCATCAATTTTTTAAGGCAACGTTACCATTTAGTTAATCACTAACGATGTATCAAAATTGAGATGATTTTTTATTTAACTTAATATTATGAACAAATAGGAATAAAAGACTAATCATGAGAAAGAACATCTTGATTTTTATCCCACTAAAAAGGAGTTTAAGTTCTCAAAGCTAACTAGAATTAGTAAGAGGTGGGTCACTGATTCAAATTAAGAGATAAAGTTTTTTTTAATATATAAAAATTTTGAAACAAAAATTTGATTCCTATTGATAAAAAAAAGTAATAGAAAAGATAGTGAAAAAACTTATTGTTTGAACTTTTTACCGTAGACATTTTTTCAATCGATTTTCACTATATAAAAAGAACTTTGAAAGGGATTTGTGTCTTTATAGTGTATTCAAAATTTAAACTTTTGAATAAAGTTTAAAATTGAAATTTATGCCAAAACGAATCAGACGTTCATAATATTGGTTACGTACATTCTGAAAGTTATAAAAGGAATATTTCAAGAATTAGAAAATTAAAAATATTAAATTGTATAGTTAAATATTTTTAAACATTTTTCCTTCGGTGAATTAAAATAGCACTAAATAATTACTATCCATTTTAGGATTTATTTTTTAGGCAAAAATGTATTCTTTGTTGAGATTTAGTTATAGTTGGCGGTTACTTTTCAACGATTGAAATTAAAATGTGTCCGTCTCGGCGCGGCGCAATTTACTAAATATGACTAAATATATTTGAATAGGGTCTTAGGTATCATTTTTAAAACATTTTTTTCTGAGAAATAAAGCATTTAAAAAATGTCAAAAAATCCATGCAAATATCATTGTAAATAAGCATGTTTCAATAAGATGTCTTAGTAAATTGATTTTAACTTTTTATTAAAAGTAAAAAATTGATACCAAAATAAAAAAAATTTAGTCATGAAATTTTGAATATTGCGCAATCTTGTGTTAATGTAATAGATTGGCAAACGAATTAGAGCCCCTTTATACTTTTAAACAACTTCTTTTGACTTTTTAGGGTTATTGTTAGAACGGTTTTGAATAAGAGAAGGGTAAATGGGAAGATGGAAAAGATGGTTAGGGGTAAGAGGAGAGAAGGTGAGGAGAAATATGGAAGGGGGTTAGGAGTGTGGGGGGGGGGACTGATTGTTTATTCAAAAGGTTTTACACAGTACCACTAATCATCCTGAAAATCATATTACTAAAGAGAACTTTCGCTATGCAAATCACTGAAATAACATCAAATCAAAGCTGGTGGTGCAGCGCAATGAAATGAAGTCCGTATTTGTACGCAGGTATGCATACTCATGTACTCAATACATATACATATGTATATGTACATATCTTGTAACTACAAAGCTCATAGCTTGAATCGATCTCCCTTCAGGGCCAAGAACACCAGTAGTTCGCCACTCTCAATGGTTTATGGAATTGGCGAATGACAAAAGGGCGGAAGCAAGGGGAATATTACAGTCGATTTACATTGAATGCTCATCATTATATTTCCAGTAATGGATACAAGTTGAAATGCTTAACGATGTCCTATTTCTGCTTCATTCAATATTTCACTTTCAATAAAATTCATCTCACAAAGTATTATTAGATTCTCATCTCAATGATAAGATATTGCACGGAATAACTTTATACTTGAGGAATTACCGAATATGTTATGATGTGGCGGATATGAGAAAAATTCGTTAAATGAACAATAAGTTTTCGGAAAAACAACTCGAAATGTTGAATAATAATTACCGAACTGATAAAAAATATAAAAAGTCGGCATGGTAAAAGTTATAAATGATAATTGCGAATAAATCGAAGAGAAAATATAGAATAGTAAGATATTTTTATTTCAGATTTACCGAACTCTAAAATGCTTTGATATACACAGTGTGGCGGCGCGTGAAATAAAAAGACGAGGCGACATTTAGAATGCACTTATGCACCGATTTTAGATTTTTTGCTTAAAAATTTAAAACTACATTCTACAGAGATCGATGAAAAAGTATTTTTAATTTATTTGTTTATTTAATTTTTATGATGATGCAAACAGCGAAAACATTTTCAATTTTTTTATGTCCTTTTTTTTTCCTTAGAAAATTGTTTTCTCATACTTCTCGTCACTGGGATTCAATTTATAGAAGTATAAGAAAGAAAAAAATGGCTAAATTGTTAATTTAATTGTTATTAACAAATTATGTCAACAAATAATCGGCATTAGAGGCTATTCGCCTTTGAAGTTTATTTCTGCTCTGAAATTGCTACCTTTTATTCTTAGGATTGGATGTTATTAATTAATTCCATAAACAAATTGTAT
>CAKNWT010255934.1:0-15742 GCA_932066315.1 Andricus coriarius | reverse complement strand
TTGGTCCTTATTGCAGTGGAATGATTGAGCTGCATTATGAATTAAGAACGCGTAGTTCTCAGCGAAACCAAAGCAAATCAAAAACTCCCCAGGTTCCTTTAAAAGAAAGGGACGAGTTTTTAATTTCAACAGCCTTTCACAGAAATCATAATTTTTCAACATGTGAATCAGTTCCATCATCATTCTTCATCGACACAAAGTCTTTCACCCCTGGCATCATTCGACTTATGTCATTGCGTTCATAAAACTTTTTCACTAGAGTTTTAGTTTCAGGAGTCAATGCTCTTTCTCTTTTTGGATTCGAAAGCGTAAGAATTCCATGCTCTGAAACTAATTTTTTTACATTTCTTGCTTTTCGCTCTAATGTATTGAGCACTTGCATCAGTTTTCTTCGTCCCAAGATTTTGGTGCAAGCGAGGAATGTTCAAATTGTTCTTGAACACCTTTAGAGGCATTGCATTTTTCGATGATTTGACCAAGTACTTCAACACCAGCTTTATGATATTTTTTTTCACACTGCAGATTGGTGCCTAAGATATCTAAATCTTTTTCGCTGTCATATAGCTACTCTTTATCATCGTCAGATATCATTTCATGATCATCAGTATCTACCTTATCTCTACCGGAAGGTTCTGCAATATCACCAGAATTCAAGGATGATATTCCCGCTGAGTTGTTGAGTTGTTATCTACATGAACTGCAAATTTGAGCTTCTCCTGGTAGTGCAGGGAATTTCAAACGGAAGTCGTGGGCAAAACCACGGACTTTAAGATTAGTGGCTTTATGACTCACTTTTTGAAAAAAAAAACAGTTTTTTAGTAGCATAAAATATTACGTAACTTTAAAAACTGGCACTAAAGCGTTGCACAAAGATCCTATTATTGCATTTTGTTTACGTATCGTTCTATTACTCGAAGACAAATAAATTTTCCACTCTGAAAATTGGAGTTCTTATAGGAAAAAATCTCAGCTTCAGCAATGTAGGCTTCGAAAGAAGAATTGTTGGTGGTCTTAAGGGCGGATGTAAGTTCTTTTTGAAGGGAGTTTAAACGATGAGGATTACTGGAGTTTCGGGTCGATTGCCAAAGTTTTATAGATAGATTTTTCTTATAGGCAAGGTGTCGGATAGCAGAAGATAATTTGAGGTTGGATGGAGAAACGATGTTGGTAGTGGTAGCTAGTTTGACAGAATTTTGGATATCTTTAGTCAGGGCTTCGACTGCTGCGTCGATGTCGGCAGTATATTGGATCTGGGGGGATTTAAAGGGGTAGGTTTCAAGAATGTATTTAAGGTGGAGATAGTCAAATTTTAGATTCAGTGGGCGGAGATAGGTCAGGGTTACCGGTCAACTCAAGGAGTACAGGGTTGTGGTTGGAACTCAGATTCGGAAGAGTCCAGGCATCTTTGTTGATAACTATATTTTTAGTCAGGAAGACATCGAGAATGTCAGGTTGCTGTTTTGAAGAACTAGGGAAGTGAGTGGGTACAGTGGGTGCTTCCATGGGTAAGTTATGTCGAATGAGAGTTCGTAGGAGAGTTTTGCCTTGGGTGTTGTTTTTAAGGCAACCCCAGGCTTTGTTTTTCGCGTTTAGGTCGCCAGCTATTATAGTGGGTGTTTCGGAGTTGAAGAATTCCGGTATTTTCGAGATATTGTTGATATGTGGCGGAGAGTAAAGAGGGAGAATGCGAAGCGGACCACATTCGAGAAGAATTTCGACCCATGTTACTTCGCAGAGGGATGAATCAGTGCTAATGGGTTTGTGTTGGAGGGAGTTGCGAACAAGAATTGCAACACCAACACCTTTTGATGAAATGCGGTCTTTTCTGTATACAGAGAAATTTGGAAAGTAGAGTTTATTTTCCGGTTTTAAGTGGGTCTCGGTTAAGCAGGCAACGTCAATGGAATTTTCCTCAAGAAACAGAGTAAGTTCAAGTCTTTTGGGGGCTGAAATACTATTAGCGTTCCAGGTGAGTAGTGTGAGTTTGTTATTATGCGTGTCCGGTGTTTGAGAGTTGGAAGGCAGTTGCGAAAACGGAGAGGAATTCACGAAAAAGCTGTTGGAGTTGCGGATTTTGTAACGGGTCAGGCATGGGTAAGGTCTGAGTTTGGTTTTGGGTTTCAGTTTTCGGTTGTGAGCCGAAAGAAACAGAGCTGGCGTAGAAACACTGAGGATTAGTAAGGTTGGAAGCGTTTTGTGGCCTTTGTGGGCTTAAGGGGCTTGCAGTAGGTTGATTAAGCGGTTTGGAAGAGATAATAGACCTTGAGATGGATTGGGTTTGTGTTTTTGGACGTTGTCGTAGTTTGCGTTGAGAATTGCACTCTGGTTTTATGGGAACCTTAGGGCAACCTCGGTAAGTGGCTCGGTAGGCTCCTTTACAGTTGAAGCAGGTAGGGGCGGTGTCCTTTTGATTTTTAAAAGTACAGGAGATGGTGGCATGGCTACGAGCACAAAAGGCGCAAGACCAAGGTGCATGGCAATAATTTGCCGTGTGGAAGAATTTGAGGCAACGAAGGCACTGGGGAATCATGGACGATTTGCTCTTGGCTTCGACAATAATGCTGAAATCGGCTAAGGTTTTATGGTCAAAAATGGATTTTGCTGTAGGAGAAGTTGGGTCGAGATGTACTGCCACCAGGGGCCAGATCTTGTCGCCTTTTTTCATTCGATGAATGCTCTTGATGGAAGGGATTTTCATCTGAAGTTCATTGAAGATGGCTTCGTCAGAGAGGGATTCGTTGACACCCCTGACAACAACGATTAGGTCCCTGTCCTGAGGGAGTTGATTAGTGGAGTAAGCCATTTTGTGCTTTTCTAGTTCAGCAGCGATGGCACGGAAAGCATCGACGGTCTGCGAATACACTAGGACGGCGTCAGAGGTGTTCTTAGCCGACCGGATAGGAATATCGGCGTTTAGAAGGGCTTGATGGATCTTTGGCCACAGATCCTTACGAAGGATACGAATGGGAGGAGGGCTCCGCTCCTTAGTTTCGAGTTCTTCTTCGTCAGAAGAACTAGAGAAAAAGGAATCATCTTTTTCGGAGTGCGTCGAGGTGGAAGGTTCTGTGGGACTGGAGGTACGTTTGCGTTTAGAGCGCCTAGATGTTACCGGTTTAAAACCGTCGTCGTCGAGTTGTTCGTTGTCCAGGGGGGATTCAAAGGATAAGTCGTAGGATTTGAGGATTCTGCGAATTTCGAAAATTGCAGCCGTGAGTTGCGTGTCAGAGAGATTGTCAGAATGAGGAAGGCAGAGAGAGGACTTCAAAGGTGTCAGTAGAGAGGGGGTTTGAGGTACCGCGGTGTTGACTGAGTTAAGATCTGATGACGCCATGCTTAAAACGAGAGTGGTGAGATTTGGTGAAAACTCACACTACGAGCCCATTCGTATAGGTCAGAATCTGTCAACCTATATATCATGGACCCGATAGTGTGGCTTTTGGTGCGAAGAGCTAGTCAAGTTCTAAAAAGGACTGTAGGTTGGCGAGCTCTGGATGGAGACGTCTGCTCTGAACGAAAGCTCGAACGAGAGTGAATTGTGATGCTTTGCTTTGCGTCGACTGCTTTCTTAAACACTCGACGCGTCATTTCTGTTTCGAGACCCTGGCGAATCGGCCGAACGCAACCATTACGCTACAGCGTAATGGTAAAGTAATGGTAAAGTAATGCGAAAGTAATATGGCATTATAATTATTAGGAGAAGCAAAATAAATATGTAAACTGTTGCAATCATAATAATACGTTAAATTTTACGTTGAATGACCATGGCGTAATTGCAACAAGTTTCTTTTTCAGCATTAAAAAATGAAAAAATAATGTGGCTCTCATTGCAGTCTGCTAACGGAGGCTTCAAGCGGGCTGCCAACATGCAGGGGCTCGACTTCTGTAACAGCCACTTTGTTTGTTTTTTTAACGCTGAAAAAGAAACCTTTTGAAATTACGAGATGACCATTTAACGTAAATTTTAACGTATTATTATGATTGCAGCAGTTTACATATTTATTTTGCTTCTCTTAATAATTATAATGCCATATTACTTTCGCATTACTTTACCATTACTTTACCATTACGCTATAGCGTAATGCTTGCGTTCGGCCGGTCCGCCAGGGGAGAGGCGAGACGTCGCGCGCCCTGGCGAAGTTCTCATGAACTACCAGCTCAGAGCGGCAAGAAACCGTATCGTGGTGCATAGTATACTACACCTAACCGATTAATTAAAAACTTTTTTTGTAGATTTTGATTATAATTTCAATCTGTCAGAATGCATACGCATTGGAATTTTCACAAGAATAAAAATTAACCACTGATGAGGGCCACCATTGTGCGCCGGAACGTTTGGTTCAATTAAAAATTGACAGAATTATTTACTCTGACCCTAAAGCCAAGAGTAAAATCCAACTTAGCAAACAATTATTTTCATCGACGGTCAATAAAATCTCCCCACTGAATATTATTTTTAAAAAAATTCTATTTTTCATACAAAATCATCAACGTAATAATTATTCATCAAACATTGAAAGAAATTTATAAAAATTTGAAGTTTTCTGTGCCGAACTGTTAAAAAATCTACAATTTTCTATATTCTTCTATGAAAACAACGGAATGAAATCTTTGAGAAAGCTATAACATTAATAAATATTTTTTCCAAAAAAATGTGCAAAATTATTTAAAATATTGCGCTAGTTTATAAAATATTTTAGAGCAAAATATCTTCTTGAACATACGGTAATACTTTAAGAGTTTTTAGAAAATTTCCCTAATCTACGTGGAAATCAAAAATTATTCTTGGACCGATTCTCTGTGTCCCGGAAGTTAGATCCGCAAACTTATTTTTTCAAAAAAATGAAAGTTGTGCTAAATTGTGCTATTCTTGTGCTGATTTGTGCCGTGAACGGTGTTTTGATAAATAAAAAATTTCGGGCACAATTCTTGAAAAACTTTTTTTTTGCTAGATCCGCAACTTCTTGCTAGAGCAAAAAAAAGGGTTGTGCTAGGCGTCTCGAAGTATACACAATTTTGTGCAGGAAAGAAAAATGTCAAAAACCTAACTGTTACCGAAAAAAAAATTTTATTATTTTTTAAAATTTCGAAAAAATAAAACTTCTGATACGTTGTTCTCGACAAATGCAGTCTTTATCTCCTCTGAAAAAATCACGTGAGATCAACAGTTCTCATATTAAAAACTCAAAACGTAAAACTGAAAAAAAACATAAGAGATCCGAAAATAGTCAAATTTCGAAAAAATAAAACTTGTGCTGGGTTGTGCTCGAGAAATTCAGTCTTTATTCCCTCTAACAAACTCACGTGAGATCAACAGTTCTCATATTAAAAACTCAAAACGTAAAACTCAAAAAACATAAAAGATCCGAGAATCGTCAAATTTCGAAAAAATAAGACTTGTGCTGGGTTGTGCTCGACAAATGCAGTCTTTATTCCCTTTGAAAAAATCATGTAAGATCAACAGTTCTCATATTAAATACTCAAAACGTAAAACTCAAAAAATATCAAAGATTTAGAAAATTTATGTCACGTGATTTTGTCAAAGGGAATAAATACTGCATTTGTCGAGCACAACCCAGCACAAGTTTTATTTTTTCGAAATTTTCAAAAATAATAATTTTTTTTGTTTTTTTTCGGTAACAGTCAGATTTTTGAAATTTTTCTTTCCTACAAAAAATTATGTATACCTCGAGCCGCCTAGCACAACCTTTCTTTTTGCTCTAGCAAGAAGTTGCGGGTCTAACAAAAAAAACTTTTTTCAAAATTTGTGCCCGTAATTTTTTATTTTTCAAAAAACCGTTTACGGCACAAATCAGCACAAGTCTAGCACAATTTACCACAACTTTCATTTTTTTTTGAAAAAATAAGTTTTCGAATCTAACTTCCGGGACATTGATTCTCTACATTTAGCAGGAATCATTTAATTCCCCAAATTGTAGGGAATATTTCCAAACTTTAGTATAAATTACCATAAGTTTCGAGAAATTTCCCCAAAAATTGTAGGTATTATCACTCTGATACAAAATTCAGCGTTTTCGTTAACATCTACTAGGTGGCGCTGCAAAAAGGGGCATCCCGGTATGGCACGACTCTGGGCCATGAAATTAGCCCTACCCGGGCCAGATCATGCCAGCCCGATCGGGGCCAGATGGGTAATATGGAACATATATGGCGATTTCTGCGAGGGGAGGAGTGGGTTTGAAATTGAGGTCTCTGATTTGTCAAAGAAGTTATGCGTCAAGCATTATGAGCTATGCATTGCTGTGTGCAGAAGATTCCAGGTATAGCGCTTCATCACACAGTCTCATATCAGGAAAATATCTGTGTTCTTCTGGGGTCATTATCTTAGTTTTGTGGCGTTGCAAGTTTAATATTTTCAGCCTTTTTTTATCTAAATCATGTACTCCACGAAAAAGACCCTCATTGTCCAAAATTCCAACGATTTCACCAGTGGACTTAATAGATACTGCAGCAAGTCGTTCGCTTTTTTCTATGTAGCGAAATTTTGAAGATCGGTAGACCCTTATATCGTACATTATCTCCAGAGGAAAAGATAAAATTTGTGCATTTAATGGTGGAAGTTCGTACTTAGGAGTTCGAAGTTTCCCAGCAATTTCCCAAGTATATATTTCGACAAGAAAACAATGTCTGATAGGAGCAAGAGACTTGTCATAAGAGGAGGGTGTTTCCCCTCCATATTTCCCCGGAATTAAGGTGAGTCTGCCCGGAGTAGTTGATCCGCCAGGAACATTTGAGCTTGAGGCAGCAGGTTGACCGGACTGCGAACTTGATTCTGTAAGAGAACATAGAAATCGTTGAATTTTCACGGTTAAAATATATTTTAATTATAACAATCAAATACAGGCATACAATATTATAAAGCAGATGCCTATCTTACATACTGTGGCGTTACAGAACATTTTACAAGATAAATATTCACATAAAATGTAAATGCCTGATTACATATCTGCTTCTAATAATCTAATATAAAAAAGACTTCATATAACCGAATAAGTTTTAGATCTCTTCGGATTTCTTTTGGATTACCTTTTATTGTTATTGTGCTCGTAAAGTAATAAAAAACAAAATTAACTGGTTCCCATAAGTTAAAGATATGTGAGAGCTTCGAAAGTTTCATCTCAGAAGACTTTTTGCTATATGTCTAACATGAGTTTTAGCTTTCACGGTGTTTTTTTATAACAATTTTCTTGCATTTCTAACTATTTTTTTTTGTAACTATTAAGTTTCCAGGACAAAAATTTCTACAAAAAAATCTGACCCCTGTGCGGGCACATTCTCATCGCGACATGAGAGCGCGGCTCGAATGTTTGAGCCTAAAAAAAAGGATTTTACTATTAAACATTGTATTTCAACCCGTGCGGAAATCGCCATATATTTTCCCGATTACCGATCTGGCCCTGATCGGTTTAGTATCTTCGGGGCCAGATTGGGATAATTCCATGGCCCAGATCCGAGCCAGACTGGATCAAGTATTGCAACGCCACCTAGTTGCAATTTTAAGGAAATAGCCTTGCTGTCAAATGAAGTGCGTTAATGTAATGCAAATTCCAGGAATTTCAGAAGATCGAAGTAACGTGTTGAGTTTTTGATATAATTATTAGATAAAGTATAGTATCTATAAGTAGAAATTTTGCTATAGCCCAGACCGGGCCCAGACCAGGCCGAATCTGGCCCAGATCTGGACAACGGACCTGGGCCCGATCGCTGATGAAACACACGGCCCGATCGGAGCAAGATCTGGCGCCCGATCTGGCCGCCCGATCGGTACCCGAGCTGGCCCCGACCAATTTCCCGTTAAGAGCCATTTTTGAAATTCATAATTTCTTATAATTTTTTTTTATAATAATAATTTTGTAACAAGGAAAATGAATAAAGTGAACTATATTTGTTATTCAAGTATAAAATATTAACACAAATACAAACTCAATACATTTTTTAGTCTTTTTGACTTCGTTCTTTACAATGTCCGCATCAGTCCATGGCGAGAATTTCTTAAAAATAATTCTGATTATGAGTCGAAACAGGTAATTCGCAAAAAGAATTAAAATTCTGGACCAGAACAGGGAATTTTTCACAAATAATATTAATTCTGAGCTAAAAATGGAAATTTTCGAAAAGAATTAACATTCTGAATTGGAAGAGGGAATTCTTTTTAATAATTCTAATTTTGATTGGAAACGGGTAATTCGCGAAAAGAATTAAAATTCTGGACTAGGACAGGGAATTTTTCAAAAGAATTCTGATTCTGAGTTAAATGGATGAATTTTCAAAGAGAATTAAAATTCTGGATTAAAACAGGGAGTTTTTAGAAGAAAATTTAATTCTGAGCTAGAACTGGAAATTTTCAAAAAGAATTAAAATTTTTTATTGAAAGAGGGCATTGTTTTAAATAATTCTAATTTTGAGTTGAAACGGGTAATTTTCAAAAAGAATCAAAATTCTGAATGGGACCCGGGAATTTTTCAAACGAATTCTAATTCTGAGTGGCAATGGAACTTTTAAATTTAAATAAATTCTGAGTTTGAACAGGGAGTATTCAAATTTCAACCAATTTGAGCTATAATTGAACATTTTCAAAAATAATTGCGATTCTGGACTATAACAGGGAATTTTTCCGAAGGATTCTAATTCTTTGTTGAAACGGAATTTTCAGATTTGAACAAATTATCATTTGGAAAAGGAAATGTTCAAATTTTAATCAATTTTGAGCTAGAATTGTAAATTTTCGAAAAGAATTAGAAGTCTGCATTGGAACTGGGAACTTTTCAAAAGAAGCTTAATTCTTAGTTGAAACGGGTAATTTAAAGAAAAGAATTAAAACTCTGGATTGTAACAGGGAATTTTTCAATGGGATCGTGCACATAATACGTAACGCGTTTTTCTTTTGTTTATATCGTTGTATCCCTTTTGACTTCATGGCAATTTTATTCCCGTCTTTATTTAAACAAAATAAAAACGCGTTACGTATTATATGCATGACCCCAATTTTAAAAACATCTCACCTAGAACGGGACATTTTGAAAAGAATTTAAATTCTGAATTAGAGCCGGGAATTTCTCAAGAGAAATTTAATTCTGAGCTGAAACGGAGTATTTTCGAAAAGTATTGAAATTTCAAGTTTTCGGAAAATTCCAATTAAAACGCTTTAAAATATGTGACCATTGGAATTTTTTCAAAACTAAAAGCTTAAAATTTTGAATTTTGAATTGAAAAAAATGTTACTGCACTTCAAATTTACGAAATCATCAAAATTACTATTTAATTAAATGAAAATATCTGAAATATTGCTATGAAACTAAAACTACAATATAAGAATGACTCAACTATGATCATTTTCCTTTAAAAATAATAAATTTAACGCAAATTCCAGTCAAAAAACGATTAAGAAATCAAGATATAATCAACATTTCAACTTTTTCCGAAAACACCAAAGCCTTCTTGCCAACCTTATCAGATGTGGAAAAAAAGTTGCAAGTTGACAAGTTGTATAAAAATATATATTCCACCCGCTTGTATACATTTCCAAAATACTCCAAATTCCGTTCTAAAATCTTCGGTAAAATTAAAATAAGAATGAAATAAAATTGTAAGGTTACGTCGAAGAAAACTGAATTTCTGATAATTACAATCCTGAATATTTATAAGTTAAATAGTATGGCACGTAAACTAAATCAAGACAATTTCTGAAATGGTATAATTTAATTTTTGAGTTATAGATAATATACTTTATCTATTAATCAAATCAAAATCTCAACACGTTACTTAATTCGATCTTCTAAAATTCCTGGAACTTGCTTTTCGGGTTGCGTTCCACTTTCTTCTTCATCATCTGCATCATTATCTACCTAATTTTCAATATATAATCAATAACTTGGGTTAAAAATTATATACATTTTTTCATTTGTGTAACTTTAATGCAAATTCAAAATACCTTAAAAATATACAATTTATTATAACTTTTCAAATAAATTTCAAATCTGAGGTTACTTTTCGATTCAATCAATACGATTTAACGATTTACTTACCCTCGTTCACATAAAGAAAATTGTCCAAAGCAGCTAACGCGCGATGCTTTGAAACTCGTGGTGTACTAGGCTTGGGAATATTGTTTATTGCATTATACAATTGAACTCTCAAACATGAATTTCATAAACATTAACACACTTCATTTGACAGCAAGGCTATTCCCCTAAAATTCAACTAGGTGGCGCTGCAATACTTGAATCGGTCTCGCTCGGGTCTGGTCCATGGAAATATCCCGATTTGCCCCGAAGATACTAAACCGATCAGAGCCAGATTGGTAATTGGGAAAATATATGGCAAAAAAATGACATTATACCATTCCGGAAATTTGCATGCTTTAGTTTACGTGCCATACAATTTAACTTATGAATATTCAGGATTGTAAATATCAGAAATTCAGTTTTCTTCGACATGACCTCATAATTTTATTTTATTCTTATTTTAATTTTACCGCCGATTTTATAGCGGAATACGGAGCATTTTGGAAATGTATATAAGCGTGTGGAATATATATTTTTACACAACTTGTCAACTTGCAACCTTTTTCCCCGCAGCTGATAAAGTTGGGCAAGAAGGCTTTGGTGTTTTCGGTGTAAGTTTGAATGTTGATTATATCTTGATTTTTTAATCGTTTTCTTGACTAAAATTCACGTTAAATTTATTATTTTTAAAGAAAAATAGTCATAGCTGAGTCATTCTTATCTTGTAGTTTCAGTTCCATAGCAATATTTCTGACATTTTCCATTAATTAAATGGTTATTTTGATGATTTCGAAAATTTGAAGCGCATTAACATTTTTTTTCAACTCAAGATTCAAGATTTTAAGCTTATAGTTTTAAAAAGATTTCAATGGTTACATATTTTAAAGCGTTCTAAATGGAATTTTACAAAAACTTGAAATTTCAATACTTTTCGAAAATATCCCGCTTCGACTCAAAATTGAATTTCTTTTGAGAAATTCCCCGCTCCAATCCAGAATTTAAATTCTTTTCAAAATTTCCCGTTCTAAGACAGATGTTTTTAAAATTAAAAAAAAAACCTGTCCCAATCCAGAGTTTTAATTCTTTTCGAAAATTACCCGTTCCAACTAAGAATCAAGTTTATTTTGAAAAGTTTCCTGTTCCAAAATAAAAATTTAATTCTTTTCGAAAATTTCCAATTCCAGCTCAAAATTGATTAAAATTTGAATATTTCCTTTTCCAATTGAGAATTTGTTCAAATTTGAACATTTCGTTACAACACAGAATTAGAATTGTTTTGAAAAATTCCCTCTTATATTTCAGAATTCTAATTCTTTTTGAAAATGTTCAATTATAGCTCAAATTGGTTGAAATTTGAATACTCCCTGTTCCAACTCTGAATTTATCCAAATTTGAAAATTCCATTGCCACTCAGAATTAGAATTTGTTTGAAAAATTCCCGGATCCAATTCAGAATTTTTATTCTTTTTGAAATATTCCAGTTCTAGCTCAGAATTAAATTTCCTTCTAAAAACTCCGTGTTTTAATCCAGAATTTTAATTCTCTTTGAAAATTCATCCATTTAACTCAGAATCAGAATTCTTTTGAAAAATTCCCTGTCCTAGTCCAGAATTTTAATTCTTTTCGCCAATTACCCGTTTCCAATCAAAATTAGAATTATTAAAAAGAATTCTCTCTTCCAATTCAGAATGTTAATTCTTTTCGAAAATTCCCATTTTTAGCTCAGAATTAATATTCTCTTGAAAAATTCCCTGTTCTGGTCCAGAATTGTAATTCTTGTTGCTAATTACCCGTTTCGACTCAAAATTAGAGTTATTTTTAAGGAATTCCCGCCAAGGACTGGGGCGAACATTTTAAAGAACGAAATCAAAAAGACTGAAAAATATATTGAGTTTGTATTTATGTTAATATTTGGTACTTGAATAAAAAATATAGTTCACTTTATTAATTTTCCTTCTTACAAAATTTTTATTATAAACAAAATTATAAGAAATTATAAATCTCAAAAATGGCTCTTAACGGGAAATTGGTAGGGGCCAGGTCTGGTACCGATCGGGCGGCCAGATCGGGCGCCAGATCTGGCTCCGGTCGGGCCGTGTGTTCCATCAGAGATCGGACCCAGGTCCGTTTTCCAGATCTGAGCCAGATTTGGCCTGATCTGGGCCCGGTCTGGGCCATAGCAAAATTTCTACACGGGAACTTGCGTCGTTTTTCCATGATTTAAATTTATTTTCAATTCTTTGCTATTTAAACTAAAAATACCCATCCCGGCGTAAAGTTGTATTGAGGAAATTTGTCGATATAATTCAAGCGAAAAATGTTGTTAAATAATATTTTATTGTAACTTGTATCATTTTCCCCAAAAGATAATTTTTTTTTGCAATATCTTTTTATAACAAATTTGTAGATCTTTTTTGGTTGTAATTTATTAAGCTTTCATATAAAACTAATAAAACTAATAGTATTAAATGGCATTACCTTGTTTCTACATGCTTAAATGAATTTAAATAATATTTCATGACACATTAAAGTTCGGACATCCATATTTGTTTTACACCCATAATAGTTAAAATATGATGAAAAGTTTTGTTATAATGGATAATTGGAATCATTATCTTGTCGCGAGTAGTAGTGAGATAAATAGTTTATTTAAATCCAGTCAGAGATGAATCTTGTTACTTTAACCTGATTTCAACATGAAGAAGTAAATAAAATTAATACCTTATAAATATCCATCGTGGCATTACTATTCAGTAGTTACGAGTATTATGGACGAATAAAATAGACAAAATTACAACTAATACAGTAGAAAAATACGTCTCAAATGAACTCTAAATTAATATTTTTGAAAGTGAATTTTGCGCAATTTACTTTCATGCATGATTCCAACTAGCCCGATCAAATTTCCCTTTCACTTCAAAACAAAGTACTTTCTGCTTCTGAAATGTGTACAAATTCTGGAACAATATGGACAGATTTTGAATTCAATTTTTTATAACACACGCATATTCTGAATTCCACCGGAATAAATTCAGATTAAATTCGTACTTGTTTCGGACATACTTTGAGTTTGGAGAAAACAACAATTGGGATAGGACAGTGTTGGGTGAGTAACTTTTTTGAGTAACTAGTTACAGTTACATTACATAGCAAAAAAGGAAGTTAGTTACAATTATGTTACTTGTGACTGTAGCTAGTGACAGTTACAAGATAAAGTAACGTCAAGTTACCTAAAAAGTTACTTTTTCACTGCATTCATATTATAATTGTTGTATATTTTTGTCTGATTTTTTGCATACGTCATCTAAATATTTTTCTATTTTGCTGAAAAAAGACGGTTTTTCGATAATATGTTTATATCTGGTTTAATAATCAAAAATAAAGAACAATAGCAGTGACGCTCAGTGTTAGCAGTGTGTACATTTTCGCGGCATCCCCATTGACCCTCGTCAAACGGCGCGAGGCAGGTACCCCGCAGAGCGCCGAATTATCCGGAGCGAACGACCCTTTCATTGTTGTGCGATTCAGGCCATTTACAAAATCTTAAATTTAAAAGCATGGCTTGATTCAATTTTAATCACCAGAATTAGTTTGTTCATATAATCGGAAGAAAGTGATAAAATATTCCTGAAAATCGGTTAATATTTGCAGTAATAATGGAAATATTACAGTACATTCAAAAGTGTAGCTCTGCCCAAAAGTTGACACCTACTCCCTCGATCTAAATTATAAGTAATCAATTAAAAACTACTGATTAAGAAGTTTTAGTAGTGCGAATAATAAGCCTTAATGAATAAAATAGCAGTTTGCTAGTCAAGATTGTGAGAAAAGCTTACTAAATCAATTACTAAGCGACTTCGGTCGATAAAAATTATCATTTTAATTTTGTGCACTTAAATTTTAAATAATGAACATTGAAATAAGATTGAAATGTATATATGTAATTCCAAGAAAAAATAAGGGTAAAAATATGAGTGGTAAGTATTCAATCCATATATAAACGGAAGAAATGATTGTAATATCTGTTTTTGAAATAGGAGTAAGGCTTATATAATTCATATATAAATCCATATATAATATTATTATATAATATAATCCTTATTAATTCATACATGAATGGAAGAAATTATTGTAATTTCTGTTTTTGAAATAATTATCCGAATTACAAAGACTTCTTAATTATTAGTTTTTAATTGATTACTTATCATTCAGATTGAGGGAGTAGGTGACAACTTTTCGACACAGCTACACTTTTTTATGGACTGTAATATTTCCATTATTGCTGCAAATATTAACCGATTTTCAGGAATATTTTATCACTTTCTTCCAATTATATTAATAAACTAATTCTGGTAATTAAAATTGAATCAAGCCATGCTTTCGAATTTCAGCTTTTGTAACCGGGCTGAATCTCATAACAATGAAAGGGTCGTTCGTTCCGGATATTCGACACGCTACGGTGTATCTGGCTATACTTTCGTATGTACTTTAATATTTCTATTCCTGATGTAAATATTAACCGATTTTCATGAATCTTTTTTTTCACATTCTTAAAATTATATGAATAAACTAATTCTGCTGATTGAAATTAAATCTAGCCCTGCTTTTATAATTTCAGTTTTTGTAACCGGCCTGAATCTTATAATAATGAAAGGGTCCTGTGCCGTTTGACGAGAATCGATAAAGATGCCGCGAATTCGCACACATACACCTAACACTGAGCGTCACTGCCATTGTTCTTTATTTTTTATTATTAAACCATGTAAACATTTTATCGGGAAACTAGCTCGGTCCAACAAAACAGAATAATGTTTAGATTACGTATGCGAAAAATCGGACAAAAATATTCAACCTTGCGGCTATAAAATGAAATCCCGTTTTCTGCCTCGAATTAAATGTCCCATTAATCATGACGTTACGAAAATTCGTTGACTGATAATGTTTAGAAAAATATCATGAGATGCATAATTTGAAAAAGTGTTCGTGCTAATTAAAACACGGAACTTTATAGAATACTATAAAACTGTGGTTTACTCACGTAATGCCAGTTTTAATCTACATGAATAAAAAGACAAAATGCACTGATGGCCCAGTAATCGCGATTTGGAATTCGTTCATGTCCGAGTAATCGTGTGATTTCGGCCCAGTCTTCTGGCAGAGAGTGAAATTATTTTTAAATGGTTTTTTCAGCAATTGGAAAGCAAAATTAACGATTTTTGAACAATTTTATCACCTTATACTTAAACACAATTGTGAAATTGCGTGTTAAAGAATCACACGTTTCGAAGGTTATGTTTGAGTTTATCTTGTATTGATGGATGCCAAATCGTTTACACTACCGTGAAAGTCATGCTTATTGGTTTTTTCTATTATGATTTCATAGAACTAAATAAATTATTATTAACAATGAATTATTGTAATAAAATGTTGACATTTTTTACCCAGTTATTGTTCTATAATGCGATTGCTGGGACAACAAGGCTTTTCTGACGTCCCAGTAATCGTGGTCGGTACTTCTGGCACAAAAAAGATGCTAAATGAAAATTACATATGTTTTTATAAAACAGAATTGATTGTTTATTATTGAAAAATTATTTTCGTCAAAAGCAATTATTGTTTTACCTACATCCCTAAACATTGTCTTGTAGCAGATTTATATAAAACATTTTATTTTCACTATCATTTTTTTTGCAAAACATAAGCAAAAAAATGAGATTTTT
>CAKNWT010255933.1:0-10714 GCA_932066315.1 Andricus coriarius | reverse complement strand
ATCTTTTACAATTTCACTTAACCACTATGCCTTATGCTTATCTTAACCTATAATCGCTTCGTCTTCTTATTATTTACAAGTTCTTAAAAATTATCCTACTATTAGCTATTATCTATAGCAATTGCGCGAGACCTTCCAGGGCTTCCATTTCCTCTTATCATTACTTGTCAAGCTTTTCTAAGTCACGCAATCTAATTTTTCTTATACATATATATTTCAATTTTGGTTTTCTCCTCCCCCATGCATTCTCTTTTCCCTTTTCTCTTCTAAGCTCTTCATCCACTTTTCCCCTTGTCCACAACCGCTCAGTATCCACCTAACTTTATCTACCGCGCTCTTTCCCCCTTCCTCTTCCCCTGTACATCTCTCCAACGCGTGCTCCCACGATTCCCTTTCATACCCGCATACCCTACACATTTTCATTTCTTTACTCATCCAATATTTATATAATATTCTGGTACCCCTTCCAACTTGACGAATCTATGCCATTTATTATATTTTGACTCCATAATTTTTTCCCACCTCTTCTCTTCCTGCTTCTTACTCATTTCCTCCTCTACTACCTGCCACTCCCTACCCTCGTCACACATTCTCCATTCCCTTCTAACTTGCCATCTCATCCTTCCATCTTGAATGTCCCGTGTCACCTCTCCTCTCTCTATTTAGTATTTCCTGCAGGCATACTTGTGCAACTTTGCTACCCTTACCACTCTTAAATTTCTTTTCGAAATTCCAGATCCTTTTCCTCTGCTTTATCACCAATTTCTCTCTTCCTGTTTCTTCTCTCAACATATAACCTGGGCAGTTCCAGCTCACTCCCATAACCCATCTCAGAAATCTCTCTTGCATGTATTTTACCTTTTTCTACTCCTTCCATCCCCAAATTTCCACTCCATAGCACATCGCTGACCATACCAGTGAATCCAACAGCCATACTCTCATCTTCCAGTCCTCTTTGAATCTTCTTTTTCCAATTCCGCACACTTGACCCATCACCTTACTCGCACTTTCCATCCTTTTTTTCACCTGAAGATCATTTCCACCACCCGCTTCAAACCAGAATCTTAAATAACAAAAATCCTCTACCATTTCCACTTTTCATCCCCTTCCTGAATCCTGTTTGATTGTGCGGAATACTTCATTTCTGTTCTACCTGTTCTTCTAATCTCGTCCTAAGCACCTCCGCGTAAATTTTATTTGTTACTGGCATGAGCGTGATTCCTCTATAATCTTCCACTTTTGTACCACCTCCTTTCTTTAATAAATGAACTACCAAAACTGTTCGCCACTCCTTCGGCCATCCTCCCCTTCTCCATACTCTATTATATACTTCCCAAATCTCTTCTCTAACCCTTCTTCTGCCAAATTTCAACGCTTCATTCTCCATCCTATCCTCTCCTGACGCCATGTTTCTTTTTAACTTCTCAATTGCTTGATTCACCTTCTCTCTAGTTACCTCATTCCCACCTTTCATTCCTCCCTTCTTGATCTTTCTTCCTTCCCGCCTTACCTTACTATCCACCCCTCCTAGCAATTTCTTGAAATATACCGTCCATTCATCCATACTTATATCTTCATTGATTCCTTTTCATCCATTCCTTTCTTTATTGATCAATTCCCATTCTCTTCCTTCCTTTATTACTTTCCCTACCTCCTCCATTTTTTAAATGTTGACTGCAGATTTGGAACAGAGTGTCTACAGTGCGGGAATTTAAGGAAATCCGGGAATTGACCTTGATTCTATTTTTCATGCGGGGAGTGCATTTCATTTCCTTATAATATCTAATCTTTTATTGTCCCTTTGACCTACTTTTTTCTTACTTAGAATTGAAATTCTTAAAAACTTTGAAAAAATAAAAAAAATATTTTTAGAATAAATTGTAGTAGTGCAATCGAACAAAGTACACATGACACCAGGCCCGGCGGAACGTAGTTTATCTGCCCTTTGTAGCTTCTCAAGAAGCGTGAATGTAAAGGAATTAGGGTAAGCGAGACACTGGCATGTGGAAAATCGTCATTTGTTTTCCACATGCGAGTGTCTCGCTTACTCTAATTTCTTTACATTCACGCTTCTTCAGGAGCGAGAAAGACAGATAACCTACGTTCCGCTGGGCCTGCATCACGCACTCCACTATGCATTTTATGTATGCTTCTGTCGTAAGAGGGACCTTATAAATATAAGCGGAAAAAATGCGGCAATTTACCGGGAATTGTCCAATAATTTCTTAGGCAAAACTTAGTGGACAACCTGCGGAATCAGCGACCCAAAGAACCATATATAGGTGTAATTAGAATTTAATTTAGTATATTTTAATGAATCTGCCGATTTTTGCCCACGGAACCAGGTATCTTGGACCACTATACGGTCTACCCTACCCTTTAAAAAAGATACAAATATTTACGTCAAGAATATTTATCATTAACATCGTATTACGTCATGAGATAATAAAATGATGTATTTTACTGTACGATTTATTTTTAGAAACCGATAACACGCCTGGTGCGTGGCGTTCAGGTGGTGATCGAGGAAGACCTGCATTTAGGGAGAGGGGAGGTGATGATCGTGAAAGAGATTGGGGAAGTTCACGTTATGGTGGAGACAGGGGAAGTAGAGACAGAGACGGCGACCGGGATCGAGATAGGGGCGGAAGTGGATTCGGACCTCGCCGTAATTACGGTGGAGACTCTACTTGGGATAGAGATCGTACGCATACTAAGCCAAGTGCTTCAGATTATGAACGTAAAAATACACGTAAATAATCTGAAAAACTGCTCCAGTCAAACTTGCGAAAATAATATTTCTCAGGTAAAGAAGCTCAAAAGAGTTCACATGAGCGTCATGTGGACATATATGCTTGAGAAATTATGTTTTCAAATGTTTTGGGAATATCACACTTATGAATTAGAGGTACATAAGAGTCTTATTTTTTAGCATCTTTGAAGTTTACCGAGTTCGATTTGTAGTAAATATATGACGTATTGATAATTTCAGCATCTGAGCTTCGAACAAGACCAAAATTACAATTGCAACCTCGTACAAAGCCAGTTGAACAGATCATCGTGAAGGAGGAGGTATCAGAGGAAGCTCCTGTAGCTGCTGCTCCAGAACCTGCTGCAGCAATTCCAGCTCCAGTTGCGGCTGTCAATATATTCGGTGCTGCTAAACCTGTAGATACTTCAGCTAGAGAGAGGGAGATTGAAGAACGCCTTAACAAAACTTATGCGGATTCTAAGGCTAAAGAGGAACCGTACGTATTTATTTCATTTATTTATTTAATGGTGGCAAAAGATGTAATGTGTAATGCATGTGTAAAATTTGAAATAATTTTGTTAGAGAAGCAGAAAAACGCACTGCGAAGGAAGGAACAGCCTGGGGAAGGCGTAATGGAGTAAGTTATCACAATTCAAATTCTGCCTACAATAAAGTTATTCGAAATAATGGGAGTAGTTGCACATTGGGAAACACACCGGAAATGTTAAAGTGAGAAGGATGAACAAAACATGAGGAAGAGTGAAAAAAATATTATCCAGTTTGCGACGTCAAGTAGCAACACATTAATTTTCAAAGACTATACTAGAAATTCATGTTGACATACAACGCTTACCCTACAATTAATTTTTTCGGGTCGAAAATAAATTCATACATGAAAGGGATAGATTTATTATATGAAATGATTTGTTTAATTTAAGAACATATAGAAATAATAATTTACATCATAACAAAAAAATGTTTTATTTTTTAAGGAGGGCCGCGATGAAAAAGAAAAATCAAAACCAACATGGAGGTCTGAAGACGATAGAGGAAGGCCATCTGAAAGACCAGAAATAAGAATCGAGAAGAATCATCCGCCTCCTCGTTCAGGTAAATTAAAATGTTTGAATTCGCAGAGTATTTTTTAAATGACCTCCTGGCCCAAAAACAAAACGGTTCCATCTTGGGTTTTAATAGCTTTACAAGAGACGCTATTCATTCATAAAAATATTAACTGATCATGAAAAGTTTTTTTTTTAAATTACGAAAATATACTGAGATTTTTACTAACTTTTGTAGAATAATTTAAAATATAATAATATATATTGATATAAAGATCTCGATTTCGACAAAAAAAGTGAAACGCAATCAATGGAGGTTTTTGCTTCTGAGAACTCGGAATTACATATGGTCAATACGCTTTAAATAAAATACTACAATCAAGATTTGGCAAGATTGTACTTTCGTACCTGCTAATAAAATATCCACTGATGCTTAAAATATATATTTGCTTGCAATTTTTATCATCTCTTCATATTATAAAAAAATCTTGCCGTCGTCACTGCTGTTTAAAGAATTTACGAATATTATGAGATACTTACGAAGATTTTTGTATAGTTGAAAAACGATTTATCAACGTTAATTTCAAATAATAATAAATCATTATCAGGTGCTCCTTGATATTTCGGCTCCAAATCATTAAAAAATATTTCTGTATTAGTTTGGGCCAAATCAGAGTGTATTTAGTGCTCCCCAAACGGCGTTAAAGCTTTAATAGAGAATATCTTGGAAATTATTAGAGATCAATCATTTTAAATATAGGTCTCTGAATTCATCTTGATTTCCTGTATAATTTGAGATGATCTTCAAACATAATAATCTTAAGGTATGATCAACAATATGGAAAATACACCAAATACAATTTTTGCATTAAACTCAACATCACAGTTGTTTTCCTCTTGTACAAAATTTTATTTTTTGTATTTTCCATATTGTTTATCATATTTTGATTATTACGCTTTCTAGATTATCTTACAGTATAGAGGAAATCAAGATGAATTCAGAGACCTATATTTAAAGTAATGTATTTCTAATAATTTTTGAGATATTCTCAATTAAAGGCTTAGTGCCGTTTGGGGAGCACTAAATATAATCCGATTTCGCTTGAACTTATACAGTAATCTTTTTTCATGATTTGGAATCGAAATATAAAGAAGAACCTGAACTTTTTAAAAGTTAGGGTTTTCGAACCACGCTCTTTGCCACTTACCCCCTGCAGCACTTCTTACGGCTCCTGTCCTTAATCTCAGCAACCGTCCATACACCCCTTACCCTCTAGCTCCTGCCATCGTTTTTTTTCTTTCCATTACCCTTACACCCTTCCTTTCACATCTGACCCTTATCCCCTACCATCCTTCTTCAGCCCCTTCCCCTTACCCACTTCCGTTCTCTTACACCTGTTTCTCCTTTTCCCCTAGAACCCTCAATACATTTTCTGTCAATTACCCTCTACCACCTTCCTTTTCCCTCTGACACGTGCCAATATTCCCAACTCCTAACCCCCTCCCTTAATTCCACTCACCCTCTCCGAACCCCTCTTCCTTCTCCAGCGCAGCCGCCGTATGAGGCCATCCATATGCCACGTGGATAGTTAGGGGGGGGGGGATATGGCAAAAGTCCACGATAGTCCACGAGATGGACCGGAAGGTCAGGCCAAAGTCCACGTGGACTCACGTTCTCCTGAATCTGAGTATTTCATTTCAGAAGAACATATAAAACTAAGAAAATGTTCAGTACTTTTTGTTTGGACTTCTTACCTTTATCAAGAAGCATCAAATAAATCTTTGAAATACTAATTTTTTTATAGTTTCACATATTTGTTCTGTATATATTTTTGAAAGATCTTGTGAAATTGTTATTAATTGTCATGGCCGTTATGTAACGTCATCCGGCTTCTAAGCAGAAGCTGTTATTTTTTTAAATGCATACCCGTCACACATACATTTCTTGATCACTCAGTTTTATATTTTTATACTCTCCAGGGCACAGTGGGCCAGGAGACCCGGTTTCATGGCCAAAATTCGATTTTGAAATAAAAATTAAAAAAGTCCACGAATTGGTCTAAAAATAGTTACTCGGGGGATTTTTGAGTCGCTGATTACGAATATGTAGTCAAAAATTCAAAATGGCGGACCCAATATGGCGGCGAAGATTTTGAAAAGTCTGCGGAATTGGCTAAGAATAGTTACCCGGGGGTTTTTGGGGTCGCTGATTACGAATATGTAGTCAAAAATTCAAAATTCAAAATGGCGGACCCAATATGGCGGCGAAGATTATGAAAAGTCTACGGAATTGGCTAAGAATAGATACTCGGGGGGTTTTGGGGTCGCTAATTACGAAAATGTAGTCAAAAATTAAAAATTTAAAATGGCGGGCCCAATATGGCGGCGAAGATTTTTAAGTCTACGGAATTGTCTAAGAACACTTACCCGGGGGATTTTGGGGTCGCTGATTACGAATATGTAGTCATTTTATTAATATCATTTATGCGCAAGGAATGATTATCGAAACAAGTGAGCTCGCTCGTCCGCGGTCGGTGTTGATGTGACTGGAACAACAAATGAGGGTGAGCCAGTGCGCGCGCGGCCATGTAAATATACCATAAGCAGCGAAACAAATGAAAAGGAGCAAAAAGGGGCACACTTCAGCTCAAGTGCACATCCTAAGGTAGACATTCATATATTTCAGAACTCAATATGTTGTGTTATGTCGTGTTATGAGCAATCGGAAGAAGGTGCTTTGCTGAAAACTCTTGTTTTTCATTTACTAATAATGTGATTGTATTTAATTGCAATTAAAAATTACAGATTGAGTTGTTTTCTTATAAATTTAACACATCATAAATTTAATTGGTGAATTAAATAAATCCAGGTAGGAGGTTAGAAATCAATTTCTTAACATCAAAAATCGTATTTCCCTAACGGCAGTAATACTACCGATTGCAATAAGATTTTCCACGTTGTGTCTGTATCATCGAAACAAAAACTGATCAATCAGCATATAATTATCGTCAATAGTACTTCAATTATTCCTGAATTCAGTACTTTAATTCATTTTTTCGAATTTAAAAATCGAATTTTTTCCATGCAACAGGGTCTCCTGGCCCACTGTGCAGGGTCAGACTTAATTTAAAAAAAGTATTTTGGCCGGTTTAAGACATTTTTTTAGTTCGAAAATCTCATTGTTTAAAATGTTTAACTTTTCGGCAATCACCCATAAAAAAATTTCAAAGCACTTTTGTACGGCAGTACTGATTATTTTACAGACGGCAATAAACACACTTTAATATTGTGAATAATTTTATAAGTTGTAATTTCTTTTCCGCTTAAGATCGAAATACACTTTATAATAATACTTTATCGCATGAGAGTTAGAGTTCGCCAAGTCAACTTTTTGAAATTTTTGAGTAAATAGTATTTTCATACAAATGTAAAACGTGGCAAAGAATGTTAAATTATACATTTTTGTGATAATCAACCAAAGCATCAAAATTTTTACTTGAAAATGCAATGTTAATTTAGTTTTTTGTAATTAATTATCTCTTTCTCCGAATAACAAGTTTTAAGATTAGCGAATGTCTTCTTTTTACAAATGTTAAACTTTATTTTAGATCCAGTTTGATGCAGTTTCGTTAGTGATAACGAATTACAAGTAAATTCGTATAATATTCTTAGTTTTGAAAATTTACTTTGTGTAAAAAACTCGTGAAAAACTTTAATTGCAGAAGTTTGTAGAAATGTTGTGCAATGGATCATATATTCTAGCACCTGAACAAGATTCATGTAAATTTTCACATGAATATAATATATTTTGTGTCCTGCAGAATGATTTTTATAAGGATTTTCGATTTTTTTTAGAGAAAGCGGCTGATATTATTGTATTATAAATACCGGTCGTAACTTTCAAAAGGTACAAAATCTATCAAAGTATAAGATGTATTGTAATACGTTTATGAATTAAATGTATGTTTGTGCTTTATAGTATCTGAGAGGGTCAGATAGAGATTATATATTTGAAGCATCAATACCTAATATAAATTTCTTTTTGCATTGTATTGTAACAAAGTGACAAGTGAAAAACGACAGAGGAAAACAGTATCTAACTTGAAGGTTATATTTAAATATTTTTATTCTGAACACGAAATTTTTTATTTTAGTTTTTTATTAAATTTGTTAGTTGGGTTTAATGCTCCTGAAAAGTCAATAAGTTCTGCATAATTTATATTACTCAAGTATTTAATAAAATACAGCGGTGAATGCAATCATTTATGGCTACTTATCAATAAAATTCCAGTTATAAATATTTTAATTAAAAATTGTAATGGACATGGCATAAATTAACTCTAAGAAAAGTGAATGTTGTTAAATCTTTTTGTTCAAATTGAAGCTTTATAAATGCATTTACTCCTAGGGTCATTGGCGACTGTACTATTGGGTTAATTATAAGTTTAGGGTGTCTGTGGCGTATTGTGACAAGAGAGAGAAACAAAAATTCTGAAAAGGCGTCTAGCCTCGC
Source organism: Andricus coriarius (assembly GCA_932066315.1). NCBI lineage: Eukaryota > Metazoa > Arthropoda > Insecta > Hymenoptera > Cynipidae > Andricus > Andricus coriarius. The sequence goes on along the minus strand of CAKNWT010255933.1, from coordinate 2,388 downwards.
TTCTTCATTTGGGCATCGAACCCGCTTCAGCGTGGCTACCAATGCTCCCGTGTTGTAACATAAAACAATCACGTTACCATCTGAGCTTCAGTGCGTCCCGAAGTCCATGTTGTGATATATCCAATATAGCCTTCTTATTTCTGGTCAATTAAATGATTGATAACATTAAACATGTATTTTAGCACATTTTTTTGCATATTATTTATAAGTTATATGATAAATGTGCTATTTCTAAATATTTTATTAGGGTACAATATCATTAAAACTTTGAACCTTATTTTCTCAGGTTGACAGCCAATGAACATGGTGAGGTCAGTCTGTGGGTTGAGACTGATACAAAAATTTTTTTTAAATAAATAAAGTGGGGATTACTTTATTTAATTCAAGAGGGAAGGTCTAACACCGGAGGGGTGTCCAGGGCAACGTTGCGGTGACAGCAATTACCGCCGATATGGGAGTAATCCTATCTGTAACGGACATATGCTTCAAAGAAAGGCAAGGGTGGTTTGTAGTGGTCCAGGGTATCCAGGGCGACGTTGCGATGCTGGCGATAGCTACCGATACGGGAGTAATCCTCTCCGTAACGGGGATCGGATGTGACGCTGCTGTGAAGGTGGTATGCAAGCGTTAGAAGGTGGGGGTCGACGAATAAGGTACACGATGTAAGGTAAAAAAACTTGCGTTTATTTAAATAGCGTCGAAGTGTACACTACGGGGATTCGGGGAGAAGTTTCTCTCCCTCTCGGTCTCGAAACGCGCTATACTTAACGGCTAGCTCGGGCGACGGCGCACTACTCCCGGCGCAAGTGAGTGGGGTATTGGCCCGCGGTCGCAGTGCAAATGTAAACGAGCGAGGATCTTTTCGCGATGCTGCTGGATGTGGGTTTCTCACGATTGGCGCGTTTTCGCCAGGCAAAAATTTATTTTCAGTCGAATGACAGGTGGGGTTAGGACGCCCAGGCAACGAAAGAAAGAATCATGGATGTTTTGTCAAATATTATTCGTGTTTATAAATATTATTTATAACCATGAGTATAATTTGGCGGACATCAATGGTGTATTCTACCTTTCATGGGATGATCACGACAATTATCTTCTCCAAAAATTAGGAATTTGTTTATTCATGCTTCCGAATCCATTAACAAACTTAGTCATTTTTGACACGTAGCAAACTGTTATTTAATGAACATTGAAATATGATTAAATGTATATATGTAAATGATAGAAAAAACATGAGTGGTAAATATTCTATCCATATATGAACATAATTTTTTTTTCATGATCAGTTGATTCTTATAGCGTATCTTGTCTTCTTTCGTAATACGCAGGAAAATTTGAAGAAGAGTTAAAATAAAGAAAATGGCGGCATTTTATCTTAAAAAATTAAAACTCGATTTTCTCAAAAAACCGACCATTATATTTTTTGCCAATTTTTTTATTTGAACTTGTGCTTTGATCAGGAATGTGCCTTCTGAATTGTATGTGGGCTAAATAACTTTTGTGGCCAGGAGAATTTTTTTTTCATACGATATTGAGACAGGATAGAATTTTGGCTTGAAATTTGACAATAATAATAGAATTTCTATACTTCTCTTTTTCCAAAATTCGTCCATCAATTGGCGCAGCTTAGGCCGAAGTCGCCAAGGCTTTAAACTTTAATTAAGATAAACATAATTCATGAGCAAAATAAATCGTTGAGCGCCAGCTAATTGAATTCCCAACTAGCAAGGAAAATAGTCCTTAAAGCCACTAAAATTTCCAGAAATATATCTTTTATATAGGTTCGTACTTACAGACTTCACTCAGACGTTAATATTCTGTCAAACTATTCCTATGAAATCTGCTATATCTCGCTATGGTTCGAGGATTCAACACAATTAATAATAATGTCCACAACGGTGGCGCGCCGTCGCTTTTCTCGTGTTGGAGCGCTTCAGGCTGCCGTGCGTGGCTCTCGCCTGTGTCCCATGACAAATAGCCCGCGAGTCAGTCAGGAATCTGACGTATCGACGAATTTGAATTTGAAAATAACTACAAAATCCAAAGTGGACTTCAAGATGAAGTTTCCCAAATTGACGTTTATGGATAGTTTAATTGTTAATATTGTAAATTAAATGAGTGCAGGAATAAATTCCTGTCACAATACATTTTTTTAGTTTTCCTCGCCAACAATGAGACATAAAATAAATTTGAAGATATATGTTTGCGCGTCTAAAGAAGTTCTATGAAAAATATCTGTTCTTTTGCGATATATTTAATCGTTTACGAGAAAAACTGGAAACTTACGTGTTTAGGGAAAAAAAATTCTTTAAGCATTAAAAAATGGTTAACCTTCCATAAAGGTGATACGATATCTTTATTGTATGAGCAGAAATTGTAAAAAAAAAA
>CAKNWT010255929.1:0-13795 GCA_932066315.1 Andricus coriarius | reverse complement strand
CGTAAAATTTTGACTTGCATTTGCTTGAATTTTAGTAGCTAGACTCTGGGTAATTAAAACTACTAGGTAACATATAGGTGAGTCTATTATGTTAATTTAAAGCAAATGCAAGTAAAAATTTTAAGATTCAAAATCAGCAGTTTTACCTCTAGCCTCGAGGTCTTTTTCAGTCCGAATTGATCTGTAGGTATTTCAATATTAATTTAAAATATGACTTAATTGATAAGTATTCTTGTTCTTGAAATGATAAAGGTGTGTTGCGAGCTGACACTCGTATTATATTTGCTATATTTGAATGTGATCACCAATGCTGTTATTTTTTAAGACGAGGCCGATGGGCAATACTCTCAAGTATTTATTCCTTTGTACGAAGTTATTCGGATAGAAAAGGAACGAGAAATGGTGCCCAGATTTTGAACCGAAAAATTTTAGCTTGCATTTGCTTGAATTTTACTATGTAGATTCATCTATAAATTACATATTTACTTTATTTGCTAAGTAAATGTTTTATTTATAGCTGAATCTATACAGTGAATTTAAAGTGAATGCAAATCAAAATTGTTCGATTCAAAATCTTCAGTCTTCCCTCTAGGTCATTTCCAGTCCGAATTTCTCTTTAATTATTTCCATATTATTTAAAATATTACTAAAATGATAAGTATCCTTGTTCTTGATATGATAAAGGCGTGTTGCGAGCTGTCACTCGTCGTATCATAGTTACAATATTAGAATGTGATCGCCAGTTTTTGTATTTTTTAAAGCGAGTCCGATGCGCAAATACTCTCAAGTATCATTTCACTGTACGAAGATATTTGGATAGAAAGGACCGAGAAGTGGCGCTAATATTTTGAACCGAAAAACATTAACTTGCATTTGCTTAAATTTTACTAGTTAGATTCATCTATAAATTACATATATACTTTATTTGGTAAGTAAATGTTTTATTTATAGCTGAATCTATTCAGTGAATTTAATGCGAATGTAAATCAAAATTGTTCGATTCAAAATCTTCAGTCTTCCTTCTAGGTCTTTTCTAGTCCGAATTTCTCTTTAAGTATTTAAATAATAATTAAAATATTACTTAATTGATAAGTATTCTTGTTTTTGAGGTGATAAAGGAGTATTGCGAGGTTTCAATCTTCGTACTGTATTTATTATATTGCAATGCAATGACCAAAATTTAAGTATTATTTAAGAAGAGAATGTTGTAAGTGCCAAAGTTTAACTGAATTTCAAAATGTGTGTTAATAATTCACCGAACTAGTACAAAGCAGGCATAATCCTGAGAATTTCCAGAGATTTAATGTAGCTTATCTTTTTACGTTACTTTTAATAAATATGTATAATTAAGAAATTTGTCTATTCATTTTTGTACTTATTATAAACTTTAATTCACCTATACTTCTAAATCCTTTTAAATACGAAGCATTCATTCTTAATACGACTTAATACGACCCAATACTTTTTAATGCGAAGAATTCGTTTCTAATTTTTAGCACCAGCTCGCATTCGGTACTGCTGAATTTAATACGATACAATACATATGAATGCGAAGCATCCACACTGCTCTGACACGGCCGTCTCGCATTCGGCAGGGTGATGCTTAATGCGAACCAATACTTTAGAAATCTTTTCTCCGCATCAGAAAGCAGAATTCAACCGCATTCAAAATGCGAATACTTCTGAACACTTTTCAATTCGACGTTTTTTGTAGGGTTAGCATCAATCCTTTTTAGTACTTCTTCTACTCCTTCTATCAGCTCCTTCTCCTCTAATCTTATACCCTTTATCACTATGTTTCTTTTTCTATCTTCTATCTTCTCTCTCTTTCCTTTTCTATCTTCTCTCTCTTTCTTTTCTATTCTTTGTTCTATTTTTCTCAGCCTTTCCTTCTCCTTCCCTGGCGGACCGGCCAAACGCAAGCATTACGATATAGAGTAATGGCAAAGTAATGTTAAAGTAATATGGCATTATAATTATTGAAAGAAGCAAAACAAATATGTAAACTGTTGAAACTATAATGATACGTTAAAATTTACGTTAAATTATCATGCCGTAATTGCAACAAGTTTCTTTGTCAGCGTTAAAAAATTAAAAAATAATGTGTCTGTCATTGCAGTCTGCTAACGGTGGCTTCAAGCGGGTTGCCAATATGCAGGGGCCCGACTTCAATTACAGCCACTTTGTTTTTTTTATTTTTTAACGCTGAAAAAGCAACTTGTTGCTATTACGGCATGATCATTTAACCCTTATGTACACGCTAAGCGGCACTGCGTACCGCACTTTTAGAAAAACTTGAATGCGCGCGTTTTTAGCAACTTGGGCGACCTGAGTGCCACAAGTATTCTCTTGCCGACTAACTCCGAGGAGCATGGAAGCTATGCGGGTTTCCAGAAGCCTGCTTTCAGTACTCCAGTACATGATCCGATCATGCTCCAGTACTCCACAGCACGTCAAAGTGACACGGCGTACCGCCAGCGTGTGGCAATTTGAGTATTCCCAATCACACAGCCACACAAAAACAATTTTTTTGTCGGGTCTGGAGGTCAGACCATAGTTACCATAGGGTTTTGGGATCACTGAATCCGAATCCAATGTGCAATATACTGAGAGAAATGTGAATTTCTATTTTCAGGAATTATGTTTTGTTTCAGGAAATTTCAAGATTTTGAAGGATTAAACATTACCTAAGCACGGCTGTATATTTTATTTATGTTACACGTTCGTTTTAGATCCATAGCATAATTTGATGGAACAACAAGCAGTCCACAGGGGCCAGAAATGGAAGTGCGGCACAGAGTGCCGCAAGCGTGTAGTAATGTGAAGTCAATGTAAGCGTGTACGTAAGGGTTAACGTAAATTTTAACGTATTATTATAGTTTTAACAGTTTACATATTTGTTTTGCTTCTTTCAATAATTATAATGCCCTATTACTTTAACATTACTTTACCATTACTTTACCATTACGCTATAGCGTGATGCTTGCGTTCGGTTGGTCCGCCAGGGTTATTCCCACTCTCCCCTGCTCTAAACTCGCGGTTTGAGCTTTCTATTAGGTTTAGTCTACCTTCCAGCTTCTCTACTTTTTTATTCGGCTCTTCCTTCTTTTCTAGTATTTTCTCCAGCGTCTGCATCCTTTCGTCTGGCTTTTCCCTGACCTCTTCCCATTTCCTCATTTCTTTCCTCAGCTCTACCATTTCCTGCCTAATTTCTTTCTTGGTTTCCTTTACCCTTTTCTCCTGCTTTTCTTCATATATCCCCATTACTTTAATTATCATTTTACGCGTGTCATCTAAGTATACACTTTCCTTTTTACATTTATGTTAATCTTTTTCTTCGTCTTTCCCCGTGGGCCCCCCCCCCCGCCTGGCCAGCGAGGGTCTAATTTATGTTCACTACGTCCTCTCTCCGCCCTATCCCTCTTCCTATTTACGAATGGCTCTATTGAACCAAAACTCTCCGTCCTCAATCTCTCCCTTTCTACCGTTTTTCTGTACTGTTCTCTCTTTTTTGTCTGAAGTTTCGGCGTACAGAAAACTTCCTCGTCCAAATCCCTTTCTTCTTTGCTATCGCTGTTTCCGTTACCCATCAAGCCGATTCGAAGTAACCTCTGTCCATAACCCCATGCGTAACTTTCGTTAAACCTGTCTGCGCTGCGCTATCCCACCCTGCTACCGTACCCTCTTACGTGCTTCTCTCTACCTTTCCCTCCCTGTCGCCATCACTCGGCTGCACTTGTCTCCCCACCCTGCTTCTCACGCCAAGAAAACTAACCTCCCAGCCTACCCAAAACAGAACGCGCAGAGCACCCGACAATGGGTCAGCGAACAATGCCGATAATCCTAGAGTTCGGGGTGATGAAAATAATTTAGATGGAAACACGACGACGAACCGGCAAAACGCCCACATTGAGTGGACGAAACAACTCAAGGATGACTTGCTAGACTGCTACGATGCCAGCATTATCCCCATTCAACGAGGCTTTATGGCGCGTATGCATACACTGTGGTGTCAAAAACACCCAGAGCTTCAGCACGTTTCGATTCAATCGTTGCGAAATCAACGTGCCTACCTCGGGAAAAATGGATATGTACGCGGAGCGCTTCCCCAACCGCTGCTTGACCAAGCTGCAGCCGAAGATGAGGCAGCGACATTAAGACCAACCGAGGAAAACAGGCACCTTCTGAGAGATGATCACGATTTCAGGACAAGAAGGAATATTAACATGCAAGTTCCTCTTAAGCCCCAAGATCTGGCTGAAATGGATGCCTCCCTTCGTGGAGAAATCTCGCAAGAATCCGACCTCTGGACCATCAATTGCTCAGTTTATGGTGCTGCGAGAGATTTGGCTGAGTCAAATCGAAGGCTCAAACCTACGATGGATCAAAAGACCAAAAGACGCTTACATCAACTGACCAAGAAGATTGGATGGGCAAGACAGTATGCGTCCCGTGTTCAATGTGTGATTGACTACATAACATCCGGTAGACCGTTCACGGAAAGGGTTCGAAAGTTCGCCCAAGAACTGAGGATCTTGAATCACACACTAAACAAGTCAAAGCTGCTGACAATCAAGCAGCATCTTGCTGACAAAATACGGCTGTTATCTGACGCAAGGAGGAGAATACAGAAGAGGGAGAGATGGATCAGGGAGAATCAACAGTTTCTCGCTGACCCATCTCGCCTGTTCAATGATCACCCTGTTTCTGTCAAAAATCCACCCAAGCCCAACGAGGTAGAGACTTTTTGGAGAGAGGTATACAAGATCCCGAAAACACCGGAGTTGAAAGAAAATACTGACAATATCATCCGCTTCAAGGAATTTTGCGACAACCTCATAAAATCTGAGGAGGAATCTCCATCAATCACTGCCGAAGAGGTGAAAAAAGCACTTAAAGGAACGAAGAACTTTTCCGGTGATGGACCAGATTGTATCAAGAACTTCTGGTGGAAGAAGTTTACTTCTACACACCAACATTTGGCCCGCATATTCACCTCATATTTAAAGTCAGAAACGCCCATTCCGCAATGGCTGGTGTTAGGACGCACTATACTCCTACCGAAAAAAGGCAACTTGTCCAAACCAGAGAATTACAGGCCAATAACTTGTTTGAACACACTGTATAAGATCTTTACAGCTGTCCTGAACAACAGGATTGATCAGCGAATCGAGCCTGTGTGGCGTGAGATGTACGAACAACGTGGCTCCAAAAAAGGTGTAGCAGGCTGTCAAGAGAACCTGCTAATTGACAGGTGTGTCTGCAAAGACGCTGCAGCCCATAAACGCGTCCTGTCAATGGCCTGGATTGACAACCGGAAAGCTTTCGATTCAACCTCTCATAGACTAATCATCTGTCTGTTGGAAAGCTTGAAGGTGCATCCATACATAGTGAGATGCATAGAGAGATTAATGCCTCTTTGGAAAACTAAATTTACTATCTCATCTGGAAATTATCGTATGACAACAAACAACGTCACCCCTATCCGTGGTTGAAATGCACCCTATTATAGATTGAAAATTTATCAAATTTACAAACTTAAAATGTATAAAGTAGGACTGATTCACATAACCTTACTGACGAGTCCAGTGAGTCAGTCCGGGACAAAACATAAGAAATATTTAAAAAATTAAAATTTAACTTTAATTAACTTAAAAATATGTCTTTTTTGTGTTGTTTTTTAATTAATTGTAGAACAGAAAACGAACAAAAATTATCTACCCTGATGCCAATAAAAAAATTTTCCTTTTTACATTTTGGTGTTTTCATACTTTAAACATCGAAGCATGGAAATTATCATTTCTTAGTAACTAAAGTTACTGGAGATTTTTTATTTAAATGCTAGGGTATGAAATAACTTTCAAATAAGTAAAGGAAGCGTGCATAGCACGGATATTATATATGTCTATTTACTTCAAGGGATATTTTATCATCCCTTGAATATTAAATCCGGCATATCGACATTTCTTAATGACTAAAATCACAAAATGTTTTCTGATTAATCTATGAGGATAGCAATCATATTAAAGTAAACAGTATCTCTTACTTAGAGAAGCAGAGAAATTAACTTTTCGTAAGGAATAAATCACCAAAGATCAGGCCTACAATATCACTTTAAAACATACATATAGGAAGTGTCCTGTAGGAGGAAACAAAGAAATCGATATTTTATACGGGATAACCCACCACAGATTTTGTTATTAACATATTATAAAAAATGTTATTGATCAGTGTATTAGTAAAAATATCTCTGGTTTTTTACTCCGTATAAAATATCAATTTCCTTGTTCAGTAAATAAGGGATGATTAGATGACCCTGAAAATAAATACTAATGCAAATCCTATTAAAAGACGCTTCCCGTGTATGTTTTAAAGTGTTTTTGTTGAACAATAGTATGCTAATAAAAAAATCTGTGGTGCGTTATCCCGTATAAAATGTCGATTTCTTTGCCTCCTTCTAAAGGACACTTCCTATATGTATGTTTTAAAGTGCTATTGTAGGCTTGATCTTTGGTGATTTATTCCTTAGCAAAATTTAATTTCTCTGCTTCTCTAAGTAAGAGATACTTAAACAACCCTCTAGAAAAATTTAAAGACATCCTTGTCGTTCTAGACATTCCCTATTTACTTTAATATGATCCCTATCCTCATAGATTAATCAGAAAACTTTTTGTGATTTTAGTCATTAAGAAATGTCGATATGCCGGATTTAATATTCAAGGGATGATAAAATATCCCTTGAAGTAAATGCACATATATAATATCCGTACCATGCACGCTTCATTTACTTATTTGAAAGTAATTTCATATACCCGAATTGCCGGAACTGAACACACGGCCCAGGCTTCGTCCGATTTGGGCAGCCAAAAATCGTCTAATGTTATTGGGCCAACATCGGCGATTTAATCGGCCCAATGTTGTGCCCATACTGGCTGCCTATACTGGCTAATCAAATTTGTCGATCTACCGCCGATTCATGGCCCAGTGATGGTACATTACTGGACCAAGTGTTACTTTTACTACGGCAAACCATGTTTTGAAAGGAAGAGCCAGAGTTTGGCCCGGACTCGGCCCACTGCTGTTCCCAACTTCGTCTTTATTCTGGCAAAACATATTTTAATAGAAAAAGCCAGAGTCTGGTCCAAAAAAGGCGCAGTACTATGCCGAGAGTATAAATATTTGTAAACAAATTTTATACGTTTAAGAATATGGATCATGTGCTCTAAAATGTCTGTGAACTATAAATACAACTGTCGCGAATACAACTTTTTTCCTGTTTTTTTTTCTTAAGACAAAAATTTTAAGTTCCATCTTGATGTAAAATTGTAACTGTTCAGAAAAAATTACATTTTATGTCAATCTTCAACGTTGTAAAATGGTCTGCAACACCTAAAAACCAAACCTTACACGAAAGTTTAAACAAATTTGTCAACAAAAAATTGTCAAAGTTCATGATCAAATTTCTAAGTTGCGTCATTAAAAATTTCAAATGTTCATAAAAAATTACATTTCCTTTCATTGTAGAAAATTTTAAAGTAGTCTAAAACCCGAAAAAACGAAATATTACACGAAGAAAGATTGTAATCGATATAAATTATTTATTTACAAATTATTTTATTTATATTTCTGTTAGCAGTTTGTATATTCTACATTTACATAACGTAGTATAATAATAAATATTTAATTATAAAAAGAGAGTTTAAAATTAGATGTTTTAACTTTTTTGAGCTGTAGCTTATGAGGATGGCTTTTTCACCTAGTTTCAACTCGTAGGTTTAGCGCAATGTTTAAGACTCCCGACTGCCAGGCGATAGATTTATGTATAGATGTAGGTTCGATACCCCGTAGCGTTAGAAATTTTATTTGTAATATAATATTCAAAAATGTAATATATGTATTCACTCTACACCAGGACCCTTCAATATTCAAAGTCAAAATACTCGCAATCAATTAATAATTATTTTTTAAATACCTTTTGTGTCATGTCGTTAGAGTATAGCAGTAGTGGGTGCTAAAATTAAACAAAGTGTTTGAATGAAATTTCAATTTTTGAAATTATAACAAATATTCGGGCGATATGTAGTCGTATATAGATGCGTCCTAAAAACAATTCAATGATTTTTTATTATTTTTTTAATTAACTCGGGTGATGGCGGCCAGAGTCTGGGCGAGAATTGGCCGCCAAGTGCATACCATAGTTATCATTCCAGCAATGGTACGATATTGGCAGCCGATATTCGGCAATATTTTTGCCGATACTGGGCCAGTGCTGGGTCGTATCGAACTTCGCACTTGGGTACATGTAAAAATTGAAACCTTGACCATTTTTGGTTAAAAAAGTGTCCATTTTTCTTACTTGTTTCTTTCGGATTATTGCTTTGCAGGTTCAAAAATACAAAAAAAAAATTATATTTAGAATTTTTCACAAAAAGCCATTTACTGTACATTTGGTGCGGGTTGCTTTATAAAATTAAAAAGTACACATTTATTCAAAACATACATTTTTACATTCTCATCCTAATGATGAGATATTGGTTTTATGTAAAATTTGAAATAGTCGGTTTTCATCAAATCTCCACGTTTTGAGACCCCCTGAGTCAGAAAAAATGATTTTTACGAAGGTGTCTGTCTGTCTGTAGTCTGTAGTTTGTAGTATCATGTAGGCACGATAACTTTAGAAAGATTGATCATATTGGATTGTGCTTTAGCACACTTCTTGAAGGCCTAAAAATAAAGAACAAGTTTGTTAGCCAGCCATTTTGGATGAAAATTCAAAAACTGAGTCAAACTATGCAAGATACAAAAAAAGATAGAGAAAAAAATTATGTATCCAAAAAAGATCTACAAATTTGTTTTTCATCACTTTTTGATAGGATGTGTAGTTTTCGTTTTATTCGAGAAACACACCAGTAAAAATAAAAAAATAAATTTTTAGACAAACGACACAAGCTATGAGACAAAATGAATAGACAGAAGTTGCTCATCCAGTAGTTTTTTTTCAATTGTAAAAAATAAGAATAAAAATAAAAAATTAAATTTTTGGAATACATTTTTGGAAAAACGACACAAGAGACGAAAAAAATGAAAAGACAAAAGTTGTTTAACCAAAAAAGATTTACAAATTTGTTATAAGCTCTTGTTATAAAAATGCATCAAAAATTAAAATTGTACTTTTTGGAAAAACGACAAAAGTTACAATAACTATTTATTTAAACAAAATTTTCGCATTAATTATACCTACAAATTTGCTAAATAAATATAATATACATTTAATATAGTAATGTTGAACATAATGTGGAAAAGTTCAGATTTTTAACAAAATCGAGTGCGAAGCACAATATTCTTGATGAGAATGTGTTCGTTAAAGCAAAAGGAGCTTTAACAAAAGAGAATTCACATTCACCAAAATCTGTAGTTTAAAAAGTCTGTGCACAAATATGGGGGAAATACAAAGACCGAGCGCGTAGCTCGAGGTAAATACATCATCGAGCGCGAAGCGCCAGGTAAATATATTATCGAGCGCGAAGCCCGAGAACCAACAGTCCCGCGCCATTAGGTTAAAAAAATGATGCATTAAAAACAAATGTTAAATGCTTAATTAAAAAAAAATCTATATTATTCAATTTTCAAATAAAATTCGATTTTCATTTGTGCGAGAAGTTGAAAGATACATTTTATATAAATATTTCAATAATGATATTAATGTTTATTAAAATAAGAAAAATTTAGATATCATATTAAAACTCTAATATTATTGTTAATTTCTGATAATGACAATATTTTTGCAAAATCGTTCTAAATTTTCATAACGAATAACAAAAACGACAATGAAAATTACATATAAAGTATAAAATAAAATAGAAAAAACAAATATGACATTTTTTTGTTATAGAATTTTTATTTCAGGTAATTAAAAAATATAAGCAAAATTTGAAATTTTACATTTATTATTATAAGATGGAGAGATTTTTGTTATATCAACATAATATTTACATTTCATAAAGAAATAAAATAATAATATCAATATTTACATGAAGGCATACAAGGAAATAACTTGTTGAAAAATATTTTACAGATTTTTATTCAACAAAATTTATTTATGTATTTTACGTAATGTGGGATTAATCAAACAGACCAGCACGTAGACAAGAAAAAAAATGCAAATAATATGGAAGACAGCTTTATTTTTTTTATTGACTTTGAAAAAAATTATTTTTCAATCTAAGTGTAATAAGATAATACTTTTTAATGTTCAAAAAATATTAAATTAAATAATATAATCTTTACAAAATATTATACGTTTTATTATTTACTCACACAGATTTTGAAAAGATATAAATATAAAATAATATTCAAATATACATTTCATGAAAAATTAATTATTTCCAGTTTATTAAAACTATAAAGTTTCCTAAAATGCAATTGGTATTGTTGCTTGACCTTTCACAGGAAAACATCTTTCAAGATGACATCAACATGTAAAATACACAATTTTACATTTGTTTAAATAATTATTCAGAGCCGGTTCTAATTTGTGGTGTGTTCTCAAATTGGTTTCACTGTTCACGACACCATAGATATTATAGCCTAGATGCGGCACCTCACTAGCGAACCTATAATAAGTTCCAAGAACTAAAAAAATGCGTTTGACTGATTAGACCCGAGGCGAGATAGAAAAATTATGATGAAAAAGGGGATACGAGAGGGATTAATAAGAGAGTATTGGACATTTTTAGAGAGACAAAAACCAAGGTAAAGGTAGGAGAAAAAGTAGGAGATAGCCTCTGGTTGGCAAGGATGTCCTCTGAGCCCACTTTTATTAAATATATCAATATCAGCAGAGATATGGGGATGGAAAGAAAGGAAAGAGATTGAGAGTTTACAAGAAAGGTATATAAGGTAGACGCTGGGGGTAGACTGGAGGACGCCGGGATATATGGTGAGAGAAGAAGCGCAAGGGGATAAATTATGTACTAGAGCGGGAAAGAGGGCATGGAGATTTGAGACGAAGCTGAGGGAGGGAACGGTATGGGAGTTGGCGAGAAAGTGTTTAATTGAGATAGAAGAAAGGAGAGGGAGAGCGATGTAATTAACGAGATGGGAAGAAGAAAGGAGGGAGTTCTTTAAGGTAGGACATATAGAAGACGGGACTGGAGTAAACTATGAAGAATTGGAAAAAGGGAAGAGGGAAAGACAATTAATAGAAAGATGAGGGATGATTGAGGAATCAAAATATAAAAAATGGTATAAGATGATAAAAAAGGAAGGAGTACCAAAGTATTTAGAAAAGGGATGGGGAGATAAAAGATAGACCAGAATAGCTAGATTTAGATTGGGAAAAGAGGTAAGGGCCAGTATGTATTGGGAAAAGAAAGAGAACAGGAATTGCAGAATCTGTGAATGGGAAGAAGAAACATGGAAGCATGTATGGGAAGGATGTAGGAGAGAAATGGAAGATAAAGGAAGCTGGCAAGAGAATGTCGTAAAGATTTTAGGCGAGTATGGCTTGGGGGAAGAGTGGATGAAGGAGTTGGAGATTGCTAGGGGAGCGAATGAGAAAGATTGAAAGAATGGGTGCAAAAAAGTGGCAAAATGGTAAAATGGAGGTACAAGAGAAGTGAAAGAAAAAGGAAACGGAAGTCGCTTAAACTTACACTATAAGCGTAAAGATTTGTAAGTAATGGTTATGTAATAGCATAAGTAGATTAGGATGCGTTTGCGTTATGGCTCTCTCCCTCTCGCACTTTGGCTTGCGATCACAAGCTCACTCCCAGTAAAAAAAGATGAATAGATATAACGCGAAAACGAATTCAGGTTAGGTTTGGTGTATTCGATTTTCTGCCATTATCGAATTGGACCTTTAAATTCAATTCTGCAATTCATTACGCTCTATTCGGCAGAGTTTATTTTATTAAATGAAGGGAAATTATCAGTTTTTCAGGGTAGCAATGAGTACAATTAAGAAAAAAAAGTTGCTCAAATACATTCGTGCGGTTTGGGCAAGCGATATATTAATTATTCAACTGAACGAATTGATATTAACCAAACTTTGACTCCCATTCGGCAATACACATGATTCAACAGACTCAATTCTGCAAGGTGCAGGGCGATGGACGTTGTAAGTATCTGGTAACTTCATTGCCGACAGTTGGTAACCCACCGCGTTCATCGCTCTGCGCCTTGCGGAATTGAATCTGTCAAATCATGTGTATTGCCAAATTGTAGTCAAAGTTTGGTTAATATCACTCCGTTTAGTTAAATAATTAATATATCGCTTGCCCAAACCGCACGAATGTATTTGACAACTTTGTTTTTCATAATTGTACTCATTGCTACCCTGAAAAACTGATGATTTCCTATCATTTCATAAAATAAACTCGGCCGAATAGAGCCTAAGTATTGCAGAATTGAATGGAAAGGTCCAATTCGATAATGGCAGCAAATCGAATACACCAAACCTAACCTGAATTCGTTTTCGCGTTATATCTGTTCAACTTTTTTAACTGGGTCGTTCGCTCACACGTCCCAAATCGCGCTATCGTCAAAAATAGAAATAAGGTTCTAGATGTAAGATTTTCTGTAAACAGGTGTAAATATCTGTCAATAGTAAGGATACGATTTTAGAAAATATGTAGACGGAAGTATTATAAGAAATGGAAGTCATGTATGTAAACCCTTAGGGGACACATTGTGAATAAAGAAGAACAAGAATCTCCAAAAATGAATTTTTAATTGCCACCAAAACAGTATTAAACAACACAGTTTTCTCTTTTAATAATAAATTTGTTAAACAAATTGCAGGTTACCCTATGGGGTCTCCATTATCCCCTATAGTTTCGAATTTCGTAATGGAAAATATAGAAAAAAGGACTCTTAATAATTTAACTTTCACTCCTATTCTTTACAATCGTTATGCGGAGTATATCATAGCAATTGTTCCTACTGAAAAAATAGATGAACTCCTTGACACTTTCAACAATATGGAAAACTCAATTAAATTCACTATTGAAAAAGAAATAAATAATTCTATTGCTTATCTAGATTTAATTATTATAAAAAGTCCAGAAGGTAATTTAACTACAAATTGGTATAAAAAAATATCTTGGTCAGGACGTTATTTAAGGGGCCGGATGCAATAACCGACGGTATGCTTGACTTTATATTCCGTGCCTCCCATTCCAGATAAAATGACGCGAAAAATTATCTGAAACTCAAATTTACAAAAAGCCACTCGAAAAAATATGAGCATATAGAGCTCAATAAAGAGCAAAATTTTTGTGTAGAAAATTTTTTTGTCAGATTTCAACTTTGTGAAAAATAAAATATAAACTGCAAATTTCGACGAGCGGAATTTAATGCGTTTTTAAAAAACTCGCCGTAACTTTTTTTGATTTCAACGAAATGACTTAAAATTTGAGACCCAAGCATATTATACTCTGTAGATGCCTACGGAATTCAATTCGTGCATAAAAAATTTAATTGTTGAACAAAATGTCGATATTTGTTAATAACTGTTTAATACCATGCTTTTTCACGTTTGGCGGAAAAAAGTATCAAGGGAATTTTCGAGTTCAAACAACTTTCCACGAAGAAGTTCTTCATAAGGGTCGAAAGAAGTTTTTTGGAAAGTTTCAGATTTTTTAAGCGAAAAATGAGCGAGCCAGCGTAGGTTGAAGTGAGCCAGCAAGAAACTCGATAAATGAAAAACCTACAGTAATTGAGGGTCTGGATCGAAAAACTCGCCCAGCGTTCGATATCGGCTGAAAGTATTGTCCAAACGTGTCGTTGGACGGAA
>CAKNWT010255908.1:0-10256 GCA_932066315.1 Andricus coriarius | reverse complement strand
GACAGCTGTAAAGATCTTATACAGTGTGTTCAAACAAGTTATTGGCCTGTAATTTTCTGGTTTGGACAAATTGGCTTTTTTCGGTAGGAGTATAGTGCGTCCTAACACCAGCCACGGCGGAATGGGCGTTTCTGACTTTAAATATGAGGTGAATATGCGGGCCAAACGTTGGTGTGTAGAAGTAAACTTCTTCCACCAGAAGTTCTTGATACAATCTGGTCCAGCACCGGAAAAGTTCTTCGTTCCTCTAAGTGCTTTTTTCACCTCTTCGGCAGTGATTGATGGACATTCCTCCTCAGATTTTATGAGGTTGTCGCAAAATTCCTTGAAGCGGATGATATTGTCAGTATTTTCTTTCAACTCTAGTGTTTTTTTGGGGGATCTTGTATACCTCTCTCCAAAAAGTCTCTACCTCGTTGGGCTTGGGTGGATTATTGACAGAAACAGGGTGATAATTGAACAGGCGAGATGGGTCAGCGAGAAACTGTTGATTCTCCCTGATCCATCTCTCCCTCTTCTGTATTCTCCTCCTTGCGTCAGATAACAGCCGTATTTTGTCAGCAAGATGCTGCTTGATTGTCAGCAGCTTTGACTTGTTAAGTGTGATTCAAGATCCTCAGTTCTTGGGCGAACTTTCGAACCCTTTCCGTGAACGGTCTACCGGATGTTATGTAGTCAATCGCACATTGAACACGGGACGCTTTCAGTCTTGCCCATCCAATCTTCTTGTTCAGTTGATGTAAGCGTCTTTTGGTCTTTTGATTCATCGTAGGTTTGAGCCTCCGATTTGAATCAGCCAAAGCTCTCGCAGCACCATAAACTGAGCAATTGATGGTCCAGAGGTCGGATTCTTGCGAGATTTCAACACGAAGGTAGGCACCTATTTCAGCCAGATCTTGGGGCTTAAGAGGAACTTGCATGTTAATGTTCCTTCTTGTCCTGAAATCGTGATCATCTCTCAGAAAATGCCTGTTTTCCGCGGTTGGTCTTAATGTCGCTTCCTCATCTTCGGCTGCAGCTTGGTCAAGAAGCAGTTCGGGAAGCGCTCCGCGTACATATCCATTTTTCGAGAGGTTGGCACGTTGATTTCGCAACGATTGAATCGAAACGTGCTGAAGCTCTGGGTGTTTTTGGCACCACAGAGTATGATAACGCGCCATAAAGCCTCGATGAATGGGGATAATGCTGGCATCGTAGCAGTCTAGCAAGTCATCCTTAAGTTGATTCGTCCACTCAATGTGGGCGTTTCACCGGTTCGTCGTCGTGTTTCCATCTAAATTATTTTCAGCACCCCGAACTCTAGGATTATCGGCATTGTTCGCCGACCCATTGTCGGGTGCTCTGCGCGTTCGATCGTTTTCAACCGCATTTACAACTTTTGGGTGTTTTCGTGGCGTCATTGTTGTTCCCACGAGCAGCTAGGGAAAGGGTTCGTCCATCTTTGTAGAGCCCCACATGCAAGGATAAGGCTGCATACTCTGAGATATCGCCCGGTATCTCAGAGTCACCATTTAAGACACCTCACCCAGGTGCCATTCAGCTTTCGGCACGTTTGTCACGCCTCCGCTTAGGGGTTATTTCTTCGGGACCATCCCTGGACAATTGTCCGCGAATGCTCATTAATTATTGTAACCATATTCAGCAGAAACCCTTGGTACAGGGACCCTCTATCCGCAACCCGAGGACGCGTTCGGTGGCTTTGCCATAGGCCCTTCAGTTCTATTCCAAAGGAATCGAAACCGAAACCGAACACATATATATATATATATATATATATATATATATGCATATATATATGTATATGCGTTGGTCGCAAGTCTAAGCGCGCCTAGGGCGCGCGTCTGTTGGATTTCGCGCCTCGCGCTCAGTCTTTGAACTTCCCCCACATTTGTGCATTCTCCTAACGTATGTCATGCTTCGAGCTCGATTAAAATTTGTCCAAAAGGCGCACTTTTCTATATTATGCTCAACTCTATTAAATTATTATATATAAAATTTTTGTATTATTACTTTAATATATCTCCCTTAATTGGCATTAATCTTTATTCGCAGCTATCCTGAAAAATATAGAATGTATAGCCGCCGCTATCAGCTTAGCAACAGCACAATACTTCTAATCGAATTTCGCCTTTAATTGTTTGAAACTTTGCCTCTTTATTTTCCCTTGATTTCGAGGAAACCTTATCGACGGTCGACCGAAACGAAAAAAGTTTGAAAGACGAGAAACGAGAAAGAAGAAAAAACGAGAGAAGAAAATTGGCCGAAGAGAGCTGTAAAAAGACGCCTGGCAAAACGAGAAACTTAAAACTAGGTCACTGAGCTTTCGAATTGTTTCAAATTTTTCTCTAGCAACAGGTAGATTATTTGAATTTTCAGAACTGTATTTTAAAGTTTTGCTTTCACTCTTAATAACAGGATGGCTGCAAAGTTTTATTTTCAAGATTCCCTGAATGTTCTGTAATTTTTTCCCGACCAATTTTTTTATTTTCTCTGTTCATTAATATTAAAGGACCAGCATCTCATTCCTGTAACATGTGAGAAAAGAATCTTTTGTTAACAAAAGAAAGAAATTTCAAGCTGAAACATAAAATTTTCTAAATTATTTTCCTATTTCAAGAAAAAAGATAAATATTAAGCCATAAAAGACGAATTTTCTATCCAATAGGACAAATTCTCAAAAAAAAGTTAAATTCCTGATAAAAAAAGACGACTTTTTAACGAAATAGTTAAATTTTCAACAAAATAGTTGACTTTTTGACCCAATTTTTTAATTATCAGCCTACAACGATGAATTTTCAATCGAATGGTCGAATTTTTAAACAAAAAAGATTTAACTAAAACTAAACACAGATTTCAGCAAAATAATTAAACTTTTTGTAATAAAGGTGTACTTTGAACAAGAAAAGATGATTTTTTTATCTAAAAGGACGAATCTTCTGTCCAAATAGAAGATTGTATAATAAACCAGTTAAATTTCCACCCAAGAAGATGACTTTTTAATAAAATACTAGAATTTCCAATAAAATAATTAGATAGTATTAGTATTTCAACAAAATTCGAAATTGTCGACAAAAAATGGAAAAGTTACATTTTCAGATTTATAAACAACTTAAGTAAAAAGGAGGAATTTTGAATCACAGAGATGAACCTTCATAGCAAAAAAAATTGGTTATAAAGTAGTTCAACTTTTATCCAAGTTGTTGAATTTTCAATTTTTAACAAATTAGTTAAACTTTCAACCAAACCCGTGCAGAAATTGCCCGGGTTGGCCCTACTACAACAAGGTTTCTGGTCGGATCCCGGCCGGGCTACCCCTGGTTGGGTTTCATGGTCAGGAGCCGCCCGGTTACCGGCCGGGCCAACCCTGGTTAGATTTCATGGTCGGGAGCCGGTCGGCTGCCGGCCGGGCCAAACCTGGTTAGATTTCATTGTCGGGAGCCGACCGAGAACTGGTCAGGATACTTTTTTTGTAGAAATTGCACGTTTTTTAAGAGCCGTAATATTATCAAAGACGCACTTACGGATTTATTAGATCAGTGAAACAGAATTTAGCTTTTTCAAATTCTTGAAAAAAAAACAACATATGTGTCTTTACAATGTTTTAACTTATTAATTAAAAATGGTATAGATTATGAAATATGAATTATCAGAATTTTTTTTTTTTTTTTTTTTTTTTTTTTTTTTTTTTTTTTTTTTTTTGCAAGTTTCAGTTTTTCACCTCGAACGAGAATGCAAGTTGCATTCATGTCGCGTCGTCTCCGCGAAGTTAACAAATAAAACCGGGTATTAAAATCAACCTTATTTCAGTAATCAGTTTGAAACCCCCATTTGATGCGCGAATAATTATTATTTTATAATAAAGTATAGTGTTGTGTATTCATTTTTTGATTTCCTACTTCCTAACCTCAAATCACCACGTGGTTTCCAAAATAAAACAATGGCTAGGAGATTCTAGCATCAGTGGTTGAAACTCTTCTCTAATTTCATCGCGAGAATTTGATAACTTGATTTCACATTTAAAGTTCACCGTATTCGTTACGATGAGCCTTAAAAGACATTTCAAGTTACCAATTTCTTGTCTGAAGCAAACATTTTTAACCGGTCTGTGGCCGGGTTACCCGACCGGATCCCGGCCGGTATGAAAGCCGGGATCCGACCAGTTTACCGTGACGTTTTTGGCCGGATCCCGGCCAGTATCCCCGGCCGGCTCCCGGTTTAAACTGGGGATATCCGGCCGGCTCCCGGTCGGATCCCGGTTACCATTCCTACACGGGAAGAGATAAATTTGCAACTCAAATGAACCTTCGAATGGAATGGTTAAATGTTCAGTTAAAACATTTAATTTTCAATAAGAAAAAAACTAATTTTAAATCAAAGACACGAATCGTTAACTATGTTTAGGATTATTTAACACAAAAAAAACGAATTTGAACAAAGTGGGCCAGCCTTCAGCTAAGTAACTCTATTTTCAACCAAAAAAGATCAATTTTTAACAAAATAGTTGCATCCTCAACCAACGAAGATCAATTTTCAACTAAACAGTTGCATTTTTATCAAAGAAAGATGAAATTTGTACTAAAAGAGATTCATTTTCAATCTAAAAGGAGGAATTTTCAACAAAACAGTTGAAGTTTCAACCAAAAAGGCTAACTTTAAAGAAAAAATTTCAACAATTTTTAACCAAATAATACAATTTTCATCTAAAGATATATTCTTCCGGAGGAAGCAACTGCAAAAAAAGACATAGAAATATAAGGCAAATAAATTACTAACAAGAATTAATATTCAAAGACCAACATTTTAATCTTGTAACATTTTAGCATAGAATCTTTTATTAACTGAATAAACCAGTTTAAAATTGATATTAAAAATTTTAAAATTTTCTCATTCCTGACAGTTATTTAAAGTGCCTCTTATAGAAATTCATTGACCTTTCCAAAATTCTTTTCAAAATCCTTGACTTTTCTCTGACTTTCCCTTACCAATAAAATTCCCTGAGTTTTCCCTAATTTCCAGATTTTCCCTGACTTACGGCCACCCTTATATTTCAATTAACGAATTAAAAAAATGTAATATTAGGACAATATACTCTTTAAAAAACATTCAATTTCCTTTCTTCAAACTTTTTAATGTCGATGTACTGGTGTACTGTATTGATGTACCTGGTACTTGTATGATAATTATTTTTAACATAGATTCTTTTATAAACGAAATAAATCAATATTAAAACTAAAATTTAAACATTTCAAATTTAATATCGTTGCCAGTTATTTGAAATGATTCTTATAGAAATTCCCTGACTTTTGTAAGACTAATTTCAAAACTCCTGACTTTTCCCTACTTTCCCTAACCATTGTGAACGTTCTAACTTGAAGTTTTTCGTTTCTGATTGATGAAACATTTGGCAATATGAAAAATCTCTCTCGTAAAACTTTAAGAGGATGGAACTACATAGATAGACAAAAAATTTATGTTTCAATAAAAAATGAAACTTTGCCCGCGGGTATTGAAGAATTTTTTAACTTGTCTCAGGACTCAAGTTTTTATCTAAAAACCTTATTTCAAATTTCTCATCTTTCATTTCTTTCATCCACTTCGAGTATGAAATAAAGCAAGGGTTGCTATAAAATACTTGGAAAAGTACTTTTCCGATTAAGGAGGAGTAAAAGACTAGGACCGAATAAAAAGGGGGTTGGAAATACGAATGCAGGAGGAATCGAGTAGAGATGGGAAATGAGAGAAAAGGAGTTCCGGCTTCGTTGCGATTCCATCGTCACGAAATTGCAACCGGAAACTCAATGGCCGGGACTTAGAGCCCGTATCACAGTGCAAAGTAAACTCAATCGATCTTTAAGAACTCTCGAAAAATCACCGCAGTCTTTTCCAACTTCCATTGTTTCGTCTTTGTACGTGTCTCTAATCTTCAACGAACGAGAGCCACAGTTATTAAAAGTGTTAAATGAAAGAAAAAGATCTCAGTGGATTGGACATATTTGCAAAATTGAAAAAGAGAATTCATCAAATATAACTGGTTTCGCAAATATCTCAAATGAATGCCTAATTTCTTGAGATTTAACAAAAAAAAATGCAACCGTTTGTCAAAAAGGGGCCTAAGTAGTATTTCGGTCAAAATTAGACTTTAGATTAATCTAGAATTCTTGTGTCGCTTATTTAAACAACACGTTCGTTTTACAACACTGATCCGATTCAGGTCGCTGATCAATCTCTTTAGCAATGACCCCAGGTGAAGAGCTTCACAAAGTCACCACGTAAAGCTCTCCACGCGGGTACACTAGTATCCAAGCTCCTTTGTTTCAGGCGGCTCTTGCTCCACTGTCACTCTTTATCATGCATTTTTTACAAATTATTTGTCGCCACACTTTCATGCTCAGGCACCATATTTTAAAATCCCTTTAAAACGATTAAGTTTCCTGGAATCTTCTGAAAGCCTTGAAATCACATTAAATATTTAAAATCGCATAAGATATCTGATAATCCTTTAAAATCTGTAAAAAATACTTTCAAATTTCTAAAAAGTGGTTAAAATCCTTGAAATTCCGTGAAATATTTGAAAATCTTTGAAATCCCTTTACAATGGGTTGAAATATTTTTAATGCGTGCGAACTTTCCCGATTGTCTTGAAATCCATTAATCTTTAAAAAGATAATAAAATGTCTTCAAATCCATAATAATTCGGAAATTCTTTGGACTTCCGTTAAATCTTTTGAAATTTCAAAAAATCCTCTAAGATTCCTAAATATACTCTGGAATCTATTTAAATCACTTAAATACCTTTAAATGCGCGTGAAATCATCAAAATCTCTTTAAATCTCTCAAAATCCGTCAAAATCCTATAAAATCTTTGCAGATCTTTTTAAATCCCTTCAGATCCTCGAAATCCCATTAAAATCCTCTGAAATCCTTCAAAATTCACAAGAATGATTCGATATTTCTTAAAATCATTTAAAATCCTTTGAAATCCCGCGACTTTTTTTTAAATATTTCGAAAACTTCAAATCCCTTCAAATGTTTTTAAATTCCTTTGAAATCTGTTGGCATCCGGAGAAATCATTGTGAATTCCTTAAAATCCCTCAAAATTACTTAAAGTTCGTCGAAATCTTTTAATATATCTTGCAATCTCGTGAAATCTCTGTAAATTTTATTAAAATCCTTAAGGTCCCTTGCAAACTTTTAAATTCCTTTGAAGAATTGAGATTTTCCCGGATTTTCGTGATTCTTTGAAATCTCTTAAAATCTCTTATAATCCGTTGAAATTCCTTGAAATGCTTTGAAATCTTATGAGATGACTTCAGGTTATCGAAATCCCATTAAAATCCCCCGAGATCCTTCAAAATTCGTGTAAATACTTTGGTCATTCTTAAAATCCTTTAAAATCCCATGACTTATTTTGATATATTTCAAAATCTCTTGAAATCCCTTAAAATTTCTCAAAATACCTAAGATTCGTCGAAATCCTTTTAAATCTTTTGAAATCCCGTAATATCCTATGAAAATACGCTGATGTTAGAGGTTAAAATATAATTTACGATAAAAGTAACCTGAAAATAAGTTCAACCACGTGAAAGGATAATAAATTTATATCATTAAAAAAGACAATGAACACTGAAAAACAAGATTAGTTGGCACCGAATTTTGGAGGGTGTCATAGATTGATCCTGCAATTTTTTTGTGATACTTCAAAGATGCTTGCAAATTTTTTTACTTTTTTACGGTTTTGTAGGAAACCCTGATAATTTCGTTGCAGCTTGTGTCCGTTTCTTACGTTACCTAAAAAAAACTATTCAAGCGACGTCCCTGATGAGGTTTGTTATCTGCCCCATAAAATGACCACTACGGAGCGTAGAAAAATAATGCGAACCTTGGAAAAATCTGCTCCCTATTTAAATTTCACATTTTTAGCAAACAATTATTTTGAGAGAAAGGGGAATAGATTGGCAAATTGAGGGATGAGAAGACCCCCATGCAAAGAACTTTACTTTTAGTTCGATATTCAGTGGCTAAAAAAAAGTAAAAGGAAAAATTCATTATTCAAACCCCCATGCTAGAAGCATTTTTTTAGTCCGAATTTTTGCTCGGATGACTCAATGATGACTCAAATAAAATAAAATAAAATTACTTTTTATTTTAATCAAATTTGCTGTATTAAAGAGTTTTTTCATGACAGTGGTTAAAAAATAAGAAAACTTTGCTTTTTTAGACCCTAAAATAAATATCATAAACATGGAAGAAAAAATATCCTGTTTTAAATACGAAATTATGGGCGCGCCGATTACCCTTACATATGCGCCGATTAACACCAGTCTGTGCTACGTATTTTATAATCAATTTCTGATCATATTTGGTTTAGTAGCGTTTAATTATTAAATGAGGCTTCTTAGGATATTCTTAAAATTTATAATTTCTTATAATTTTCTTCATAATAATAATTTTGTAACAAGGAAAATATATAAAGTGAACTATATTTTTCATTCTAGTACCAAATATTAACACAAATACAAACTCAATACATTTTTTAGTTTTCTTGACTTCGTTCTTTACAATGTCCGTCCCAGTCCTTGGCGGGAATTCCTGAAAAATAATTCTAATTTGAAGTCGAAACGGGTAATTCGCGGAAAGAATTAAAACTCTGAACTAGAAAAGGGAATTTCTAAAAAGAGTTCTGATTCTGAGTTGAATCGGTGAATTTTCAGAAAGAATTAAAATTCTGGATTATAAAAGGTTTTTTTCAAAAGAATTTTAATTGTGAGCTAGAACTGGAAATTTTCAAAAATAACTAAAAGTCTGTATTGAAAGAGGGGACTTTTTAATAATTATAATTTTGAGTTGAAACGGGTAATTTAAAAAAAATCTGAATTGGATCCGGGAATTTTTCAAAAGAATTCTAATTCTGAGTTGAAATGTAATTTTCAAATTGGAATAAATTCTAAGTTGGAACAGGGAGTATTAAAATTTCAACCAATTTGAGCTATAATTGAACATTTTCAAAGAGAATTAAAATTCTGGACTATAACTGGGAATTTTTCGAAAGAATCATAATTCTGTGTTAAAACAAAATTTTCAAATTCGAAAAAATTCTCAGTTGGAAAAGGAAATATTCAAATTTTAATCAATTTTGAGCTGGAATTGGAAATTTTCGATAAGTATTAAAAGTCTGCATTGGTCCAGAGAACTTTTCAATAAAAACTTAATTCTTACTTGAAACGGGTAATTTTCGAAAAGAATTAAAACTCTGGTTCGAACAGGGAATTTTTTAATTTTAAAAACATCTGACCTAGGAGAGGAGATTTTGAAGAAAATTGAAATTTCAAGTTTTTGAAAAATTCCAATTAAAACGCTTTAAAGTATATAACCGTTAAAATCTTTTAAAAACTATAAGCTCAAAGTTTCGAATCTTGAATTGAAAACTTCATTATCTACATAATCTTCCATATATAATAATCAATAACTTGGGTTAAAATTTAGATACCCCGAGTCGAAGTTTTCAATTTCGTTTGAATTTCTATTTTCGAGACTGAGCCGAAAATGAAACGAAATCGAAAAGAAAATGAATCGAAATTTCTGTCAAGTCTAGCAATGGAGATTTCACTCTCGCCTCACTCTCGAAACTTGCGAGGATTTCCCAATTCGCAATTTTCAACAGTGAGGCGAGAGTAAGCTTTCATTGTCTTCACTTTCTCTTCACTCTCCATTAACTCTCTTCTCAATTTCTACCCTATCGCTCTCCACTCTCGTTTTTTACATTTTTTTCGATTACTCAAAAACGCTCTTTTGTATGTGGCCTCAACTTATCCTCGTCTTCGTCAAACTAAGTCAGACGTCATAAAATATGCAATCAATGCAAGTTCGAGATTCGGTGTTGTACATTCTTTCATTAATGTTGTAATTCGTTGTGATTTTTTGCGACTAGTTGGCCAGTACGCGGTCTTGAAAAGAATAGAAATTATTGGAGTGTTTGAAGCGATTGGTCAAAACTACACACAAACAACAGACGCATTTTAAAAACGATGTAACCAAACAAATGGACTTTTGTAATCCAGGTGGATTGTACTACTTCTGCCTGTGTTAATGTTGTTGTTGATGATTCATCGTACATTGGAATACCAATTAATCAAAAAGAATTGGAATAAAGTCACATGCCATGAAGTAAGATCGGGTTTTCATTTAAAAAGAACAAGTAGAAATTTAAAAAATACCGCGCAATTGGATAATTGAAAAGATTTATATTTGTCGAAAA
>CAKNWT010255906.1:0-12397 GCA_932066315.1 Andricus coriarius | reverse complement strand
TATTTTTATTTTTGAAAATAATTTTTTTATCTGAAATTCTAGATTTTTCATTCTTTGTTCAAAATTTATCATTCTTGATTGAAAATTCATGTATTTTGTTAAACATTCCTCTTTTTCGTGAAAAATTAACCTTCTTCGTTAAAAATTCATTTTTTTAATTTAAATTCAAATATTCGGTAAAAAATTGATCTACATAGTAGGAAATTCAACAATTTATTTTGTTGGTTGAAGATTCTTGATTTTAATTAAAAAAAATTTGGTTAAAAATTTAAGTATTTTCTTGAAAATTCGTGTTTTTTTCTTAAACAATACTTTTTTTTAATAAAAAATGTAACTAATTCATTTTTAATGAAAATTTGTCTTTTTGATAGTAAACTGAACTATTTTATTAAAAATTCAACTACTTGATTAAGAAATAATTTATTTTGTTGAAAATTTCGCTATATTTTTTAAAATTCGTTGTTTTGTTTGGTTGAAAATTAATTTTTTAACTTCGTAACTTCGTTTTTCCGGTTGCAGATTCTAGGTTTTAGTTCAAAATGGTTTCGTTAAAAGTTTAAGAATCTTCATGAAAATTCGTTTTTTTTTTAGGGGTGACTTAATTTTTTTTCTTTAGTAAAATATTAAACGGTTTCACTTTTGTTGAAAATTTGTCCTTTTTGTTAGAAAATTAATCTTTTTGCTTTAACTTTTATCCTTTTTGGTCGAAATTTGAATTATCTTGATGAAAACTTAAACTAATTTGTTGAAACAAAATTTTGTTTTTGTTGGAAATTAATTTTCTCAACTGAAAATTTAACTATTCATTTTTTTGGTTAGGAAATAATTTTTTTAGCTGAAAAATTGAACTGTTACATTTTTTGTGAAAAATTGCCTTTCTTAGTTAAAACTTAATATATTTTGCTGAAATTTCTTTTTTTATAGAAAATTAAGATTCTTGCTCGAAAATTCATCTTTTTGATTGAAAATTGAACTATTTCGTTAAAAATTTGTCTATTCGGTTAAAAATTCTTGTATTTTGTTTAAAATTCGTATTTTTTGTTGGAAAATTATTCTTCTTGTTTGGGAATTCAACTTTTTGCCTAATAACTGAACTATTTGGTTAAAAATTGATACTTTGTAGTTGAAAATTCAACTACACAATTAGAAATAATTTTGTTATTGAATATTCGTATTTTCAGGTACAAAATTGAATAAAAGTTCACGTTCTTGGATGAAAATTTAATTTATTGGTTAAAAATTAACATACTTTGTAAACAATTTAACAAGTTTGAGAAATAGTCATTTTTTTGGTAGAATGTTCAATTATTTGGTTAAAAATTACTTTGTTTTCTTAAAAATTTATATATTTTGTCGAAAATTCATTTTTTTGTTCGAAAATTAATCTGTTTGCTTGAAAATTGATCCTTTTGGTTGAAACTTAAACCATTTGGCTAAAAATGGATTTTTTAAAGTTGAAAATTCAACTACCTGTATACAAATTAATGAAAATTCATATTCATGTATGAAAGTTCAATTATCTGGTTAAAAATGTATCTAGGTTGTAACAAATTGAACGATTTTCAGAAAAAGTAATTTTTTGGTTGAAAATTCACTTGTTTTGTTGAAGATTCGTCCGTTTGGATTGAAAATTCAACTATTTATGTAGAAGATTCAACTATACGGATGAAAATGAACTGTTTTTATTAAAAATTCATGTATTTTGTTAAAAAGTTGTCCTTTTTCGTAGAAAATTATCAACAATTTCAAACTTCTGAAAATGCGGTTTATCGGAGTTGGTTTACTCGAAATTTTTCGGATTACCCTGAATCACCAGGGTATCATATTATTTTCTAACAAAATTGTTGAATTGAAAACGAATCATTCAGCTTTCAACCAAATAGTTGTATTTTCAAGAATAAAAAGAAATTTTTTAACTTTTGGCGAAAAAAAAACTTTTTTTCCAAAATTCCATTGTTTTTAAATTCAACTTTGACTTGGGGTGAAGTGTGAGAATTCGTTTCTGCCCTCCTGCAAACAGTCATGCAATTTCTGTTACTGAAATCAGTTCTTATTCTCCTAACAGACATTCTGCTGAAAGGATAGATTCATTTATTTATTTAATTACTGAAATTGACTAAAATTGTATTATATTTTATAATTTAAATATTTATTATAAGTAAAAATAATATTTTTTTGCCAGACCTTATTCTTTACTCAGGTCTTCTCCTTCTGCCGAGCCTTCTCTTCGTGCCAGGTAGAGGTCTTCTCCTGCCAGGCGTCCTTCTATTCACCTACTTGGAATCAAACTTCAACATCATAGATTTTTGGGGCATTTTCCACACACAAATCTCAACCACATATTTGAAATTCGAAAATATCCTTTTTCTCCAGATAAACGAATTCACATGAGAGAAAGATATTGGGTCCTTGTGCCCATTCCAAGTGAAGAACAAAGTGCATTATCAACGTGCGATGGTGATGTATTTGCAATAGTGGAGGGTAATAAAAAACATCGTGCAATATATAAAAACAGAAATAGCTCTGGAACTTGGACAGGAATACGAGTGAAAACTATAAACGTCAATAGAACCGAAAATTATTAAATATTTATTATTCTCCTTTGAAATATAATGTTTGTCAAATAGAAATTTCAATTCGCGACAAAAAACGATAAAACGATCAAAAGCAATTTTAAAATCTGTTTCGAAGTACGATGTCTGGAATTTTTTAAACCCCAATGTCTCGCTTCGCTGTATTGTGCAACAAGAATTTTTTTCAAGAAAACTTCTTTTTTCTCAGAAATTTCTGAAACCATCAACAATGAGAAAAAATGAAAATCATTTTTTCAATTCATTGAACATATTTTTTACAAAAAACATTCTTTTGTTAAGATTCAAATGGGCTGTTGTAGATGATGAATTGCGTTTAAACGTGAAAGATTATATAAATTATGATATCAGTTTTAACGAATGGAGTAAATTCCTATTTTTCGTGGAAAAAAATTTAATTAAATGTAAATATCTGAGGAGAACCTTTACGCAAATGATCTAAGAGATACCGACTATAGGATATATATATATATATATATATATATATGTGTGTTACATAGTTTAATCAAGCACTATTATATTCATTAGTTACATTCTTCATCCAGTTCCTCATTATTACACTATATAGTTTATTTTCTAATTAGAAAAAATGAGGATTGTTTCTACACTCATCTGGTCTTTGGCGGTTATTTTCAGCTCTATTGGTAAATATAATAATATAATGAATCTATAAATACGCAAATCAAAGGTTGTGCGATTTAATCTACATTCTATCACAAATGAAATTTTTTTTCAAACTTTTTTGCGAGTTTATCCGCAATGAGTAAGAATTGAATCTGAATTTATTCCGAGGAATCCAGGACATGTAGTTAAAAATCGAATTCAAAAACTAACCAGAATGACAAGAAATTTGTAACATATGGGACATTCCAGACAGTGAACACCTAACTTGAAATGCTCAAGTGTCTCAGGATTCAACTGATTTTATGCATCTTCAGCCAAAAACCAATACAGGATTGTCTACTTAAAAAAAAAATTAGGTTCGAGGTTATAGAAAACTAAAGTACGCGCCTATTGCATATCTAACCTTATTTCGTACGACATGACGGTTACTTTATTGCTTCGGTACTTTTCCTACTAGAACCGATTTATGGGATTTGACTTGGGGAGGAATGTGACAATTCCTTTTTGTCCTCTTGCAAATAGTCACGAAAATTTAATCCTGTTTCTTCTTGCAGATTTGAGTTTAGAGTTCGAATGCTTACCTGATGGCACCCCTATCCCTGGTGTTCCACGCTCCGGAT
This sequence comes from Andricus coriarius, assembly GCA_932066315.1. Lineage (NCBI taxonomy): Eukaryota > Metazoa > Arthropoda > Insecta > Hymenoptera > Cynipidae > Andricus > Andricus coriarius. Next base: position 8,562 of record CAKNWT010255906.1, on the reverse strand, counting down.
CTTCTAATTCTCATGACAGGCAGCATTCTCCTGGAAGGTCTCTTCCTACTGTTACACCTGATGCTGCGGCTTCTCTGCTTAGGTCTCCTCCTGCCAGGTCTAGGTCTTCTTCTGCCAGACGTCATTATTCACGTCTTAGTCGCATTAAACCTGAAGATCTTAGATTTGTGCGGCTTATTCCCAACAGTAATCCAAACCGGCAATTTGAAATTCGAAAATACACTTTTCCACACGATAAACCAATTCACTGCAAAGAAAGATATGGGATCAATATTCCAATGCCAAGAGAAGAACAAAGTGTATTATCAACTTCCGATGGTGATGTATTTGCAATAGTGGAGGATTATAAAAAACTTCGTGCAATCTATAACAACGTAAATACCTCCCGATCTCGAACAGGAACACGAGTGAAAATAAACATCAACAGCGGCGAGGTTAAAGACATGACCCCTGAAGAAATCGAGGAATCTCGCATAGGCAGGTCTTTCCCAATCTCGAGTAATTTTGAAATAGTAATTGCAGACGATCCATCAATTTAATGGTACTAAATATGTCCGGGCACTAACCGCGAAATCAGTCAGACTATAATCCAAAATTCTTAAAACATTCTAAATCTTGTTTAATTTATAATAATTTTTATTTAAAAATATCAATTTTCGATGTAAAAAGTCAACTTAACCTAAAATTGTTAAACAATTATGAATCTGCTTTCAAACGTAATAATATTTTAACGATAAACACCGTTTTTTAGTGTGAAATGCCAACATAACCAAAAACTGTTATAAACTTGTGAATCTTCTTTGAAATCTTATGATTTTTTTATTCAAAATTTCCAATTTTTGATGAAAAGCAATAGCATAGTCCCAACGTGACCTAAAATTGTTAAAAAATCTTGAATCTTTTGTGGAATCTAATGATTTTTCAATAAAAATTTCAATTGGTGACGAAAGCCACAAACATAATCAAAAATTTTTGAGTGAGTTCGAAATCTTGTGGAATCTTCATGATTTCTTTTAATGCTAGTGATGTTATAGTAAAATTCTGTTATTAAAATTACTAATTTTCAGCCAAAAAAACTAATAAAGTTTTCCTAATTTTCGTAAGGTTTTGTATGATTGTTCTTCCGCCGAATGTTTCTAGTAAAGGTTGAAATTATTTAAACTTAAACTTGATTTATAAAATTGACAAAAATAAGCCCAATGATTATTGCAACAAATTATGGAAGAGTAATCTATTGTGAGCATCAACAATAAAAAATATTTGAAGTTATAATTGTTTATTTATGTGTATTTATTTGAACATCTGTGTTTCTTGTTTCGTTTTGCGGCAATTCACATAGCTAATCTGAATATTTTTCAAATATTTTGTTGACAATGTTTTTTTTATTTTTGTTGAAAATTTGTTTCTGATGGGACACTTTAAATTTTCCATTTTTTGTTAAAAATTTATCATTGCGAATTCAATCATTTTGTTGAAAGTTCATATTTTTTGGTGGAAAATTAATTTTCTTGGTAGGAAATTCATGATTTTAAATAAAAGTTTAATTATTTGGTCAGAAGTTAATATAGGATGTAAAAAAGTTAACAATTTAGAGAGAAAGTTTCCTTGTTGAAAATACACTTGTATTATTAAAATTTCGTCTTTCTATGTAGAAAATTCCAGTATTTTGGTAGCAAATTCGTTTTTTTGGTTGAGAATTTCGCTATATTTGTGAAAATTCGTTGTTTTGTTTGGTTGTCAATTAATTTTATTAGGTGAAAGTTTAGCTATTCCAGTTTTAGTGGAAAGTTAATATTTTTTAGTTAAAAATTCAACTACTTAGTACAAATTCAAACAAATTTCAAACATAATAGTTGCATTTTCAACCAAAAGACACGTATTTTCAACTAAAATTAGTAGTCGCCAACCAAAAAAATGATTTTTAACAAACTAGAAAAAATGAATTTTCAATAAAATAGACCAATTTTCAACCAAAGAGATGTTATTTCAACTAAAATTGTGAATCTTCAACCAAAAAAATGACTTTTCAACAAAATTGTTTAATTTTCTACAAAGTAGATTAATTTATCAGCGAAAAATGTGATAGTTGATATTTCAAACAAAATTTTATAACATTTTAAATTAAAAACATTTGAATAACCAAAAAAGAAGAATTTTAAAAGAAATAGTGAAATCCTCAACCGAAAAGACGAATTTTCCACAAAACAGTTACATGACTTTTCAACTAAACAAAAAATAATTCTTTCTGAGTCGTTCAATTTATAAAAGAAAAATTGTAAACTAAAAAAATAATTTTGCAGTTGAAAAACTCAGTTTTCAACTAAAAAAATTAATTTTCAAAAAAATAGTGAAGCATCAGACTTCGATTCAGCGGTCCCAAAAACTGATTCTCAAAATTCAAAATGGCGGATCCAATATGGCGGATATGATGATATATATGTAATTTTTAATTATTTATTCTTAAAGAAAAAAATTTCAGCAATTAGTTTATCAAAGAAGTGTTTTGAGAGTATTTTGACTGTTTTTACAAATGCAACAATCAACTTAAAATTAAATAATTGTATTATAAAAAATTTTTTTAATTTTTAATTTCTTAATATCCATTATTATAAAATGATTCCGCAAAAACTGTATTTAATGAAATTTAGTATAATTAATAGTAATTAAATTATGATTATTAATTTAAATTTACATGAGTAATAAAATAAAGAACGATAGTAAGTAAAAGTACGAATCTATTATAATACGAATATATTTAATTTTCAATGTTTCATATAAATATAATTAAAATTATTTTGAAATTATATTACAAATTATTTCTTTCGGTCTTTTTAGATATCAGAAAATTAATATTGAAATTATTCTTTGAATTATACAAATCTAAATTATTCTAAATATTAATACGATATTTATAATAAAAATAAATATAAAGTAATGAAATCAAATTTATATTATACACATGTTATAATAACAATAATAATAAGAATATGTAATAATAACCTGAAGATAAAGAAGCCAAATTATTTTGGTTTAAAATAACCGATTGAAAGGTTCTAAATCTTGTTTAAATTATAAAAATGTTAGTAAAAAATACAAATTTTCGATTTTAAACGCCAACACAACCTAAAATTGTTGAAAAATTATAATACTTCATTGAAATATAATAATTTTTGAATAAAAATACCAATTTCCAAAAAAAAAACAATAACGTAACAAAAAAGAGCTATATATTGTAAATCTTCTTTGAAATTTAATAACTTTTCTATAAAATAAGCCGTTTCTGCTAGAAAATGTTAACATAACCTAAAATTGTTCTAAAATAGTGAATTTTCAAATAATAATTTTTTTGTGCAAAATACCAATTTACGATTTTAAACGCCAACATAACCTAAAATTGTTGAAAAATTATGAATCTTCTTTGAATTCTAATCATTTTTTCATAAAAATGGCAATTTCCGAAGAAAAATAGTAACATAACGTAACAAAAAATAGTTCAAAATTGTAAATCTTCTTTGAAATTTAATTTCGGCTCTGGTTTTGTTGAAAATCCGTCGTTTTCAGCAGAAAATTAATATTCTTGGTTGAAAATTCTTTCTTTGATATTAAAATTCAAGTATTTGGTTACAAATTAATTCACGTTTTAAAAAAATGTAACGATTTTGAGAAAATGTCATTTTCTTGGTTGGAAATTTACCTGTTTTGATACAAATATAATCGTTTTGATGAAAATTTGACTTCTTGGGTTAAAAATTCGACTAATTTGGTAGAAAAACCAACTATTTGGTTCAAAATTACCTTTCTGGTTGAAAATTCATGTATTTTGTTCAAAATATATCTTTTTTGTAGAAAACTAATAGGTTTGGTGGAAATCTCATCTTTTAGGTTGAAAATTAATCGGTTTTGGTTGAGGATTCAATTATTTTGTTAAAAAACCGTCCTGATGGATGAATTCAACTGTTTTACATATGAAATTAAAATCTTTTTTGGTTGAGATATCAATGATATTATGTAGATGGGCTGCTGTGGATGACGAATTGCGCTTAAACGTGAAAGATTATATAAATTGTGATATCAGTCTTAACGAATGGAGCAAATTCATATTTTTCCTCGAAACCAGCTTTAATTAATTGTAAATATCTGAGGAGAACCTTAACGCCAATGATTTAAGAGATAACGATTATAGAATATATATGTATTATATAATTTAATGAAGGACCAGCATATTCATCAGTTACGTTCTTCATCCAATTTCACATTATTACATTATTTTGTTTCTAATTAGAAAAAAATGAAGATTGTTTCTACACTCATCTTGACTTTTGCGGCTATTCTGAGTTCTATTGGTAAACACAATAATATAATAAATCTATATATGCGCAAATCAAAATTTGTGCGACTTAATCTATATTCTATCCCAATCATAATTTTCTTTCAAACTCTTTTTGAGTTTGTCCGAAATGAGTAAGAATTGAATCTGAATTTATTCCGGGGAATCCAGAACATGTGTGGTGAAAAATGGAATTCGAAAAGCATCCATAATAATAAGAAATTCGTAACATATGGGACATTCCAAACTGTGAATACCTAACTTAAAATGATCAGATGTCTTAGGGGTATACCACGAATTACGCAAGGTTTTTTAAAAAAATAAGAATAAAAATAGTACTTGTTCTTGGATGGACGCGATGGTTCATCATCAGCCACGGTCTATGTGCAAGGTGATAATTGCTTCTTGCCCTCCTGCAAATAGTCATGCGATTTCTGTTGACGAGATGAGGTTAAGTACTTTTTTCTCCAGAAGAGAAAAATATGGAAGCAGTGAAAATTAATATCCGGTAATATATCCTAGAGGAAAATACACTACGAAAATTTAATCCCATGGTTCTTCTTGCAGATTTGAGTTCAGAGTTCGAATGCTTACCTAATGGGGCTCCTATCCCTGGTGTTCCTCGTTCCGGAACTTCCAACTCTCCTGAAAGGCATCATTCTCCTAGAATGTCTCTGCCTACAGTCAGACCTGATTCTCCGGCTTCTCTGGTCAGGTCTCCACCTGCGGAGCCTTTTCTTCGTGTCAGGTCCAGGTCTCCTCCTGCGAGTCGTTCTTCTTTACGCCTAAGTCGAATTAAAGCCGAACATCTTAGATTTGTGCGGCTTATTCCCCACACGAATCCAAACCGGCTATTTGAAATTCGAAAATACACTTTTCGACGCGATAAACCAATTCACTGCAAAGAAAGATATGGAACCCTTATGCCCATACCAATAGAAGAACAAAGTGTATTATCAACTTCCGATGGTGATGTATTTGCAATAGTGGTTGGTAATAAAAAACTTCGTGCAATATATAACGACATAAATACCTCCCGATCTCGGGCAGGAACACGAGTGAAAATAAACTTGGACAGCGGCGAGATTGAAGCCATGACCCCTGAAGAAATCGAGGAAGCTCCTACAGGCAGGGATCGCCCAATCTCAAGTAATTTTGAAACAGTATTTGCAGGCGAACTTCTTCCGCACCATTAATTTAATTTGAAAACGAATGTAAAAATAAAATATAATAATGTCTGTGAGCCGAAGTAGGATGAAAATGTTACAAGTAACTGGTTTGGGGCCATCCATAAACTACGTAAGAGCTTCTTTTTGGGGAGAGGTTTTGAGTAAATAGTAAAATCTGTTACATGAGGGGGGAGGTGAAGTAAATGGATGCTGAAATAAGCCTAGTGATTGCAACAAATTTAAGAAGAGAAAGCTATTGTAAGCCTAAATAATAAAAAATATTTGTAGTTATAATTTTTTATTTCAATGTATTTATTTGGAGTATTACATTTTAAGATCGAGAACCTTCAAACAACTTCCCATCTCCTCACAAGGGAATGCTTTATGAGTCACATAGACCTAAAGAATGCCCATTTTCTTGTACTGGTTGATGGAAGGTATAGAAAATATTTGAGATTCCGCTTTGAAGGAGTTCTTTACGAATTTAATTGCCTACCATTCGGCCCGAATAGCAGTCCCTACGTTTACACAAAAATTATGACACCGGTAACAAGTTATTTAAGGACTGAAGTTCTGTTATCAGTGTTTTATTTAGATGAGTTTCTCTTCACGGGTACGTCTTTTGAAGCTTTCTTAAAAAACATTCACATATCGAAGATATTTCTACAGTCCCTGGGGTTCGTTATAAATTACGAGAAAAGCAATTTAAATCCGAGCAAGATTTCTGATTTTCTAGGGTTTTATCTGCACTCAGAAAGAATGACAGTACGTCCACCTTTGAAAAAATACGAATCACTGATAACATTACTAGATTCCTTCTTAAGAATAAAGTATTGTACAATACGAGAGTTTGCTCAACTAATAGGAACTTTAGTCTCAAGTTGGCCAGCTGTACCTTATGGAATGGGATATGCGAAAAGTTTCGAAAGGGCGAAATATGAAGCTTTTATATTGGCTAATGGAAACTATAATAACCGTATGTCTGTGCCAACCTCTTTACATAACGATTTGAATTTGGTGGAAAGCCCAATACGGCAGTTTTTTTTGCAGAAAGAGATATTTTCTGATGCATCTATGTCCGGTTGGGGTGCTTTTTGCAACGGCGAATCAGCCCGTGGTTTTTGGAACAACGAGGAGCAGAATTAACATATAAATTCTCTTGAAATTCTGGCTACTTTTTTGGCTTTGAAAACTTTTGAATCACAATCTTTCGATTTTAAGATTCTGCTGCGCATTGATAATACGACAGCGATTTCGTATATTAACAAAATGGGCGGAATTCAATATTGTCATTTAATTTTCTTGAGTAGAGAAACTTGGAAGTGGTGCGAGAATAAGAAAATTTGGATTTATGCGTCTTACATCGCCTCGAAAGACAATGTAGAAACAGATCGAGAGTCCAGGATTAAAAATGTTGACACCGAATGGGAACTAGCGAACTATGCGTTTCAACAAATTTTACAAAATTATCCTTGTCCTGAAATTGATTTATTTGCCACCAGACATAATTCTAAGTGTGCATTATTTTGTTCATGGGTTAAAGATCCTGACGCTGTAGCAATTGCCGCCTTTACTATTTCATGAAAGAAAAAATTTTCTACGCTTTTCCACCCTTCTCAATGATATTAAGAACCTTAAGAAAATAGCAATACACGAGGCCTATGGTATTTTAGTTGTTCCCAAGTGGACCTCGCAGCCTTGGTTTTCAGTCTTCCAATCGATGGTTATAGGCACAACATTAATTTTCGCACCTAAATCAACACTTCTTTTGTCTCCTCGCAGGACCCAGCAACATCCCTTCGCAACTTCGATTACTCTTGTTGCAGGTCTGCTATCAGGGAAAGTTTTGTGAAGAAAAATCTTCCAGAGCCAGTTGCAAATATTTTACTGGAATTACTGGCGGAGTCTACCATCAAACAATATAACAGCACCTTGGAAGATTGATGGGCATTTTGCAACAAGAAAGGTTTGAATCCTTTTTCAACAGGAAACCAAAACGGTACTGGAGTTTCTAACCGAAAATTTTGACAAAGGCGCATCTTACGGCACATTGTGTACAGCAAGATCGGCAATAGCCTCAATTTCAGCAAAAAACATTTCAGACTCTACGATACATCGTTTCTTTAGAGAAATCTTTAGACTAATACTTTCCCGACCAAAATACGAAAAAACTTGGGATGTTACACCGTTATTAGATACAGTTACCAGCTGGTTTCCACTCGAGTCAGTTTCATTCCGACAGCTGACAGAAAAGTTGTTAATCTTGTTAGCATTAGGAACAGGACATAGAGTTCAAATCTGTTCTCTAATAAACTCTGATCACATCACCTTTTCCGCAAAAGGAGCTAAAATCAAAATACTTTCTCAATGCGGAACTGATTCATCAGCATTTGCGCGTTTTTATAATCGACCGATTTCCACGTCAAGCGAAAGTTTTTGTAACGCGGTACTGAGAAATCAGTCTTAGTTCTGTTTCCATTGTATACATTCAATTTTAAAATAAAATGGCATATGAAAATTGTCGACTCTAAACATCTACAACAGTAATCTCGAGAACGAGGCGGAAAGTATAATTGTACGATCAAACGAACTTACCTGAGTGAAGTTTGGTCGAAATTATACGATCGCCTGGTTCGAAATTACCTTAGACAATTTTCTAAGCAACTCTCAAAATAATGAAGTCAGGGAGGCGAACATAGTGAAGGGGCTCCAGGATTTTTTGGCTCTAAAGATTGCGATAAGCTAGCGGAGAGTAGCAGTACTACAACAGTATCCCTTCGAACGAGGCGGTCGTATAATTTCGATCGAACTTCACTTAGGTAAGTTCGTTTGATCGTACAATTTCCATTAAGTTTTAATTTAGAAAAGCTAGATATTCGAAGTAATTTAGGTAATATAAGTAATCGAAATGTATTCCAGACTAATCGAGGCAATTCGCGGCAATTCACATAGTTTCAAAGCTTGCATTCAACGCCTGAAGTCTACAATTCCACCAAGGAGCATCGTTGTCTGGTTTTCTAATACGACGAGTACAATTACCCTCATAAGATTTATGTACGGCCCCCT
>CAKNWT010255904.1:0-11670 GCA_932066315.1 Andricus coriarius | reverse complement strand
TCAAAAATGGTAAAAATCGCCTTTACTTAATTAATGAATGGCCCCTAACGCGTTTTTCTTTTTTTGAAATAAAGACAAGAATTAAATAATAGCATCTTACGAAATACTTGAACGGCCCCTTAGAAGTTTAAAAAAAAATTAAAAATAATTTAAAGCTTAACAATATTTAATTTTTTTTAACAAAATGTATATTTTTTAAGATTTTAACCAAAAAGTTTTGAAGCTTTTAAAGAAATATAAAGGTTTTAAAAGAATAAAAAGCAATTCTTAAGAATTCCAGGAAAATTTTAAATGATTTTTTATTTATAACAATTTACTTAATAAGACTATTAAAAAACATTTTAAAAGATTTTGAAAGATATCCGGAAGATTTTAAGGTAATTTTTTTAATTATGCCGGTACATTATTGCATAACATTATTGTACATTTTTACATTTTCATTGCATCTTTTATTACATTTTTATGAAATTATTACATATTTAAAAAAGTTGTATGCTCCAGAAGCTACATTTCATGGTTACTTAATGCAAACAATCTCGACGCAACCGGAACCCTTTATCTCGCGGGAGGGATATTTGAGGTACGCAAGATCTAGGATGATGACTTCGATGGATTCTCATCATCATGCGTGTGCATCTGTCAAGTTGCTTCAACTCATCGACGTATTTGTCGCCTTTTTTCAAGGACCATTTTTAACACACGCACATGTTGGGTTTCCGCTTGCAGTATTCCATAATATGCATATATTTCTCCATTACCAAGATGTTGAATGTTATTCCCACCTACGAGTTGAACATCATGATCTTCACGCAATAATGTAGTTTCTAGTCTTCCTATGTGTAGCTGGACGCAGGCACACTTCAACACAGGTTCTCCTTGCAACCTGCCAGCCGTCTCTTGCATCCACATTGTTCAACTATTGCACTCTATACCGTTACGATAGATGCTGATATTCTCTCTTTGAGGATGCCAGAGAATAGCTTGTAGCTGGTATTTAAACAAGCTATGGGCCTGTAGTTCTTTGGACTTGACAAATCTCCGGCCTTAGGGATCAGTGCCGTGCGTCCTTCCACTAACCATTGCAGGATGGGTCGTTCTCCGTTTAAGAAAGTAGGAAGTATACGAGCTACTATACAGGGTGTTTTTTTAACTTGAGACATCGAAATATCTTAAAATCATACGCATCCTATGAAAAAATATCCGTTACGTATTTCATGAAGGAGAATCTAAATCTGTGAAAAAATTGGGGTTCCCATTTGAAATTACAAAGTTACCCCCCCCCTCCCTGCCTTTTTGGGGGGGCGTCAATTGGTTTAAAGTCGCTTTTCCCCCTCGAAAATAACAAGTTTTCATTTCGGATATTTTTTCATAGGATGCGTATTTCTTGAGATATTTTCATGTCTCAAGTTAAAACAATAGGATAAATTGTTTGTCATTTTGAGTACTAATAACCATACATAGAACCATACATACTAACCATACATAGAATTTTCAAATCTTGAAAAAAATGAGACGTTGGAAAGAAGTAGAGGTTTTACCAACATAATTTCTGTGACCAGTCACAGGGGGCCTTCTCACTCCTACGAGACTTCGAAACAGAACAGGGTTTTGACCAAAATCATTTCTGTGATCATATACAGGGGTGCTTTCCCGCCCCCAAAAGACGTTGTAAATAAGTTTGACCATCATCTTTTCTGTTACCAGCTACAGGGGTGCCTTCCCGGCCCGACGAGACGTTGGAAAGTGGTAAGATTTAGACCAACATTATTTCTGTGACCAGTGACATGGTTGCCCCCCCCCCCTCTCCACAAGATGTTGAAACGGTGTAGGGGTTTAAGCAACACTGTGTCTGCGACAGATCATAGCTGGCCTTCCCGCCCCTATGAGACGTTGGAAGGGGGTAGGAATGTGACCAACATTATTTCTGTAACTAGTCACAGGGGAGCCTTCTCGCTCCCATGAATCATTAATCGACATTCTTTATTCGCAAATCGACGATAAAGTGCGATATATATATAAAACGTTCCATCTAAAGTGTCAAAATCCAAAATATGACAAAATAACTATTAAATCAAATGACCTCAATCTAGAATGTCTGACAGTTCCTTCAGTATTATGGAAATGTTTTTTTACCGGTACCGGCAGAGAACTTTTTGCCGGTATCGACAGGGAACGTTTTGCGGTACAGGCAAAAAGATTAAAAAATAATTGCAAACTTGGAAAGATTTGAAAATTTTGTCATAAGCATTTAGAGCTTTCATGATTTAAAAAAATAAGCTTTTCAAGGAAATTTAAAGATTTTATCAAGAGAATTAAATAGTATATTGTGTATCAAGTGGGAGGCGACGGTCTTTTCGTGACGAGTGCATTGTTTTTGGGCTCGTCTTCGTTTCGGGGCACCTTCGGTGCCCTAACCTACGACACGTCCTAGAAACATTGCACTCGTCACGAAAAGGGCCTACTACGAAATACGCACGATACTTTTCAAAACAAGATCATGAAAGAAGCGAGTTAAGCTATATGAGGTGAGGTTATAAACAGTTATTATTTTTCTGCTCGTTCTGCTCTAACACAAGCGCCATGAGGAGTTTGCAAGCCACTGGGTAGCGCCAGCTGCTCTAGTCAAAGTGCGCGAAAATTTTAATTGGATAAATAAAACATTGCACTTTTTAATACAAATTAATAATCCCGTGTGGGAGTTGCTGTTTCCCCATCGAGCGCCTCCCCAGCTTGCAGATAGAGGAACGCCTCTCAGATGTGGGTGGTTTCGGGGAAATCAGATACCCGGAGCGGACAAAAACCAGCTAGGGGAAGGAACCCCGAACAACACACCGACGGCGAGTGAATATGAGAAGAACGAATTACACCAAGGAAGTAAGAATCTCCCCACGGGTTCCGATCAGGTGCAAGTCCCGGTGGCCGGTGCTGGTTCCACGGATTTTGGGGGGAACCAATCATACTCAAGCAGGAGTGTGTGCGAGGTGCTAGGAGGTCCTTTAGACGTGGCTGAGGAGCTTGAATTATGTCAAAAGTCTGATGCAGAAAAGGACATAACGTGGGCAGAAGAAAACCTGAAAGCATCACGAGAGTACATTAGGAAGTTGAAGGAAGTCATGAAGAAGATGAGCGATTTCTGTAGGACGAAGAAGAATATGTTCTTGCCAATCAACCATGGAATTCAGGATGCATAGTTAATAGTGAAGACGGCTAATGGAGTTAAATTTTTCGCTGAATATTACGTTCATTGGATACCAAAAGAAATTCGGTATGCCGCCGCCAAAAGGGCGAACACCCATAAGAAGAAGGCCAAGGCGAAAGTAGATACAAGCCAAAGCGGCACTCAGACTGAAGAAGCCGTGGATGCTCCAAGGAGGAAAAAAATAAAGATCCATGCTGCTACAGCAACAACCTCAAATCCCAAGAAGGAGGAGGGAGAGGCATCTACACCTGCAACGAACAACATCAGGAAGCAGAAGAAGACACGGAGGCGAACCCGACCCGAGGCGGTTCTAATAAAAGCGGCCGAGGGTCTGAGCTACGTCGAGGTCCTCAGGGATCTCAAGCAAAAGGTAAAACCGGGTACACTTGGTGTAAAAATCAAGGGTGTCAGGGAAACCAGAAACGAAGAGGTCCTTGTGGAAGGGGGGCCTGGAGCGGATGGCAGATCTAAGCTGTCTGCTGCCATTAAGGAGGCACTTGATGCTGGGGGTAATGTGCGCGAGCTCGTCCCCTGCACTGAAATCGAGATCCTGGACCTTGACAGCACTACCGTGCCGAGAGAAGTAGTGGCCGCCGTGAGAAGACACTATGGTGAATCCACGAGCAGCGACATTAAGGCGGACTTGACGAAGAAGGCCTTCAGAGGTAATCTGAAGGCTTTCGTCGCACTAAACGAAGATCTGGCTGCAAAGCTGATACACACGGGGCACCTGCAAGTAGGATGGGTGTCCTGCCGTGTGAAAAAGAAGACGGAGGTCTTAAAATGTTATCGCTGCCTTGGCTTTGGCCATATGGCAGCGAGCTGCGTAGGACCTGATCGGACGATATCCTGCTGAAGGTGCGGCAACGAGGGACATAAGGCTGCAGCGTGCGAAAGCACGCCGAAGTGTTTCCTCTGTGCTGCAGATGAGGGAAGGTCCCGCAGAGAACATCAGCCGGGTACGATGAAATGCAGGGCGTTCCGAGAGTCAACTTCGTTGAAGAAGCCTCATGGACGCGCTGCTTAACCGAAAACAGCCAACCAGGATGCCGAAGGCCGACGAGCCCAATGTGTGGTACTACCATACTACGGAGGACGATGCGTGCTTCCTATACTCTATTCCAAGAGAGAACGAATTTCTGAAACGACGAAATTTCGTTCTCTGCGCACATCTTGTCAAAGAAGGGGAATCGTAGGCGTGAGTATTCGTCTGGACCTATTGCAACTGTCACGTTCAGTCCGCTCATCTGGCCCTCGGTCAGGCTACAAAAAATGTAGGAAAAAACTTGGGTCAGTGTATTTGATATGATTGTGTCCTCTTTTAACAGCGATTGGCTGTCGACCAAACGAAAAAAAATTTGTCGACGCCTTCACTGATAGAAATGAATAAGTGGTACAACAATATTTATGATTAAATTACCTCTATTTTATTGCTGGTATAGATACAGCCATACAGTATGTCTGTTTTGGCCATCCGATTCTTGTTGCTTACGAAAGTAGACGCGCAGGCGCGATCAAGATGCGCCTGTTGTAAACTAAACAAAGCGAGTCGGGTAAATCAGTCATACAAAGGGTATTGCTAAACGACAACATTTCAGAGATAGTTCCCTCAAGCAAATGTTTAATAGAATTACACATTTCATACAATAGCAACACAAATATTACATTTTTGTACCACAAATATAAGTAACTTGTATTTACCATATTTCAGTAAGTGCATTTCCTACTCTTTATCATTGAAGTACACGTATTATATTATAAATATACTCGTAATTTTTCAACCAACGATCATATGGTTAAATCAGCATTATTATTTCTATCAGTGTTCTTTCATAAAAACTTGCGCGGCCAAATTCGTTCTCTCGTGGAACAGAGTATAGTTGGGTGAAAGTATGGATGGATGTTAGTTTTTAAGGTTTAGTTTGAAAGAAAATTCTCTAAAAAATGGAAGTGTATGCAAGTCAATTTTGTAAGGCCAACAGGCGTAAAAATAAACATTTATACTACTACTACAAATTAATAATCAAAGTTTCTAGGTTATTCACAAAACAAGTTAAAAGTTTAAGTTATTCAGTTTGAAAAAAAGCTTCACATTTTTGTATAAAAAAAAAACATTTTTTCATTTATCCAATTTGAATTTTTGCGGAACTTTGACTAGAGCCGCTGGTGCTACCTAGCGGCAATAAGCTCCCCTGTCACTGGGCGAAGAAACGAGCATGCTACAATTACCGCTGAAAACATCAACCTATCTCTATCTTCATCTAACTAGAATCTAACTATCTCCATTTCAACTGTTGTGAAATGTAAGAATGAAAAGAGCCCTTTTTTGTTTGTGACGTCACGGCACTCCAAAAAAGAGTCATTTGGTTCGTCTTCATTCACATTTTTCGGAACACCCCATTTTTACATTCAGTTCATAAGCATGAAACACGCCGCTTTCATGATAGCGTTGTGAAAAACATTTTTTAAGATTCCTACGAAAATTTAAAATGATTTATTACTTTAAAAACAAGTCTTAAAAGATTTGTGGAAAAAATGTAGATAATTTAAAAAGATATTTAGAAGGTTTGTAGACATTTTAAAAAGATTTAAAAATAATATAAAATTAAAAAAGCTTTAAAAAAATTTCAAGTAAAATGTAGATTATTGACGATCTCGAAAAAAGTATAGAAGCTCTTTAAGCATTTTGAAAAGGTTTCAAGAGAATAACAACATTTTTTAAAGATTTTTAATGATTCTTTAATTGGAAAAATTAATTTTAAGATAATATTCTTAAAAGTTTTGTAACATTTTGAAAGAATGCTAAAAATATTAAGGAAAAATGCGAAAGTCCTAAATATCATTCAAGCTAACTCGAATTTTTGCTAATATTTCGCAAAATCCTGTAAAAGTAATGAATGTCCATTAAAATTTTCTAGATTATTTTCGGACTCGTCTCATATTTTCAAAAATCTTTTTTAATGTTCTCAAGAATCTTAGGAAAATGATATTGATTTAATTTTAAAAAGAAAATGATAATACTTATTTCCTTGTTCTCAAATCTTAGAATCTAATTTTAGCTCGATTAAGTGTTCAAAGAATTATAACAAATAAATAGTTATACAAGATTTTTTTTTATAGTCAACACCGTAATAGATGAGTGGTAAAGCCCTCACTTTTAATGATAACGATTCGTTAAGTTTGGTGTATCTAACCTCTACCTATCTTCAAAAATAATCCCTTTGCAATACCCGTTCTAAGAGTGATTGGAATAATCTTTATAGAACTTTCTCTGAAGAGCAACCTCTTTAAACAACAATTAGTAAAGATAGAATGTTACGCAATATTTACATAACTGACTATCTGAAGAAACCCTAATGGAAATCCGATGAAGGAGTGAAGTTTTTTCCTTTCCCAGGAAATTGGTACTCGTGGAGCTTCATAACTTTCAATTCAAAAAGAAACTTGCGAGATTAAACTTTCTGGAAATTGCATTAAAGCCTCAACTCGATATTATATCATGTAATAAAGATATACGCAGGACCTTAGATAAGGTGTTTCTTAGCTGCCGGATATTTCGCAGCCAACTAGGTTGTGAAGTGGGAAGTAGGGGGGAGGGGGATAGTAGAAGAGGAAGCGATATTAATATAGGGTGCAAGGAGGAGCCTTTTACGACGACGTTCATAACCACTGTTATCTTATTATAAAGCCGTTATCTTATTAGCGAATCTTTCTGGCGCTTTCTTCCTTCATACGCAGCGGATCGAGTAAATTAAATTTTAGCGAATCAAACTGAACATTTTGTTTTCAACATTTTATAATAGAAATAGAACATTGGATTTTGCATATATAAATTAGTGTTGCATTAGTCTTACATGTATCACATATTTGTATTATATCTGCCTTATGCACCTAAACATGATTCCGCACATTTCTCAAACACGCAAAATGGCTTCCAATGACGGACGATGCCTGCCCAATCGCCGTCTATATGTCTGCTCCACCCCCACTACCCAGCTTTTCCTCATGCAGCTGAGGAATCGTCAGATTGCTGACATCGGCCCTTCCCATAAGAAAGAACAAAATACAAAACATTTAAAAATTTTCATTTTGCAATTGGTAACTTATAAATATTAGAATCGAAATCTACTTTTTGTGTTGATTTCAACGGTATGTTACCTGCGTTCATAAGTTTAAAATAAGAATAAGTGCACTGTAAGCAATTTCTGTTTCGTGAAATGATCATACATGTAAGAAAATTGTGATAGATGTAGAAAAACTCAGTTGCAAGCTACCTAATTTTTATTGTCCGCTGATACCGCAATTTCTTCACTTTTTCTTAAAAAATATTTTTGAACTTCTTCATTAATGTATTTGTAATGTATATATTATTTATCTCCTGAGTTTCGCATTGTACGACATTTTCGATTTTTTGAAGAAAAATCTTTTAGAATTCTTCCATTTTAAATTTTAACGCTTATTTATTGGTATAAATTTTAAAGTCGAAACCATTCGAAATCGAATCATTTAAATTTTATTTGTAAAAAAGAAACACATTAATTGGTATATCAATCGTGCTCTTTCGTATAATTTCTGAATAAAAGCCCTATTTATCGATATATTTTAATAAATTGAATATAACGAAAAAATTTAATTATTTTAAATTGAAATAATATTTGATAACAGGGTCTAATGACTCGAAAAAACCGGAATGGCGAGAATTAGCCAGGAATTTTGTGCAACATAAAAAATATGGAATGAATTTATCTTGTATTATTAAAAAAAATGTCCAATTGAAAATTTGTGTTGGAAAAAGTTAAAATTAGACATCTATTTCAATTGATAGGACTTTAAATAAAAAAGATTCAAATTTGAAAACGAATGAAGTTGATATTGAACAATAAAACAGAAAATTGAATTTTCGCGACGCAGTGCCTACCTTTAATAATAATAATAATAATAATAATAATAGATCTACCTGTAGGCGATACTAACTGCCAAGCGTGTAAGCAAGAGCCAGAAACACTTGGGTATGTTCTCAGTGGATGCTCAAAGTATGCACGTTACGGGTACATCGAGAGACACAATGCGGCTCTAAAAGTGTTATATTACCATCTTAGGCACTTCTATGGTGTTGATGCAGGCCTGGTCCAATTTCGGCAGCCAAAGATCGGCTAATGTTATTGGGCCAATATCGGCATTTCAATCGGCCCACTGTTGTGCCCGTACTGGCTGCCTACATTGGCTATACAAATTTGTCGATCTACCGCCGATGCTTGGCCCAGTGATGGCACATTACTGGACCAAGTATCACTTTTAGCACGGCAAATCATATTTTAAGAGGAAGAGCCAGAGTTTGGCCCGGACTCGGCGCACTGCAGTTCCAAACTTCGTCTTTACTCTGGCAAAACATGTTTTTATAGAAAAAGCCGGAGTCTGGCCCAATGATGGCACATTACTGGACCAAGTGTTACTTTTACTATGTGTGGAAATTTCCACACTCCGCCGGAATTCACCACCGGCGTAGTACTGGCCCCGTACTGGTCATCAGTACAGATAATCGGCCATTCGCCCAGTACTGGCTAACGGCTCGCTCCACGATCGGCGCCATACTATGCCGAGAGTATAAATATTTAAAAAAATGGTTAAATACTTTTAAAAATATGTTTCATGTGTTCTAAAATGTATGAGAACTATAAATACAACTGTCGTGAATACAACGTTTTTCCTGTTTTTTTTTTAAAGAAAAAATCTAAGTTTCAGCTTTATGTAAAATTGTAATTGTTCAGAAAAAATTACATCTTATGTCAATCTTAAACATTGTAAAATAAATTGTCTAAAACACTTAAGAACCAAACCTTACAAGAAGGTTAAAAAAAAATTTTTTATTAAAAAATTGTCAAAGTTCACGATCAAATTTCTAAGTCCCGTCGTTAAAAATTTCAAATTTTCATAAAAAATTACATTTTTTGTCATTGTAGAAAGTTGTAAAGTAGTCTAAAACGCGAAAAAACGAAATATTACACGAAGAAAAATTTTAATCGATATAAATTATTTATTTAAAAATTATTTTATTGACATTTCTGTTAACAGATAGTATATTTTACATTTAAATGACGTCGCACAAGAATAAATATTTGATTAGAAAAAGAGAGCTTAAAATTTGCTGTTTTAACTTTTTTGAGCTGTAGCTTATGAAGATGGTTTGTTAATCGAGTTTCAACTCGTAGGTTTAGCGCAATGGTTAAGACTCCCGACTGCTCGGCGTTAGATGTAGGTATAGATCTAGGTTCGATACCCCGTAGCGTTAGAAATTTTATTTGTGATATAATATTTAAAAATGTAATATATGTATTCACTCTACACGAGGACGATATGTTGTCGTATATAGATGCGTCCTGAAAACAATTCAATAATTTTTTTTTTTAATTAACTGCGGTGATGGCGGCCAGAGTCTGGGCCAGTACTGGCCGCCAATTGCATACCGGAGTTATCATTCCAGCAATGGCACGATATTGGCAGCCGAGATCGGGCCGATATCAGTACCCATTGCTGAGCCCACAATGGCAGCCAGTAACGCATAAGTGATGGCGGCCAGAGTCTGGGCCAGAATTGGCCGCCAAGTGCATACCGGAGTTATCATTCCAGCAATGGCACGATATTGGCAACCGATCGTCGGCAATATTTTTGCCGATACTGGGACAGTGCTGGGCCGTATCTAACTTCGCACATGGTTTACTTCCTCGCCTACTTTTCAATTAAAAATGCTAATAGGTCGACAAAATCCCCGACATTTTGACGAGTTTGAGAATATGATCGTAAATATATTTACGTATATTCTCAATAATTGTGAGTTGAATTGGTGCAATCTTTAACCGATTTCATGGGAAAAACCGAAACACTTACGTTTGTTAAAGTAGTATTATCTCACTATAATTTAAAATTGGACCAAAAGTGGAAAATTTGAGAAAAAACTGCAACTTTCTAAACCCATTTTGAGAGAATATGATGATAAATAATATGTAATAATAACTAGTTTAAACACTTACGTTTTTTAAAGAAGTATTATCTCGCTATAATTTAAAATTGGACCAAAAGTGGAAAATTTGAGAAAAAACTGCAACTTTCTAGAACCATTGTGAGAGAATATGATGATAAATAATAATAATAATAATAATAACTTGTTCAAACACTTACGTTTGTTAAAGTAGTATTATCGCACGCAAAAATATTGCCGAAGATCGGCTGCCAATATCGTGCCATTGCTGGAATGATAACTCCGGTATGCAATTGGCGGCCAGTACTGGCCCAGACTCTGGCCGCCATCACCGCAGTTAACTTAAAAAAAAAATTATTGACTTGTTTTCAGGACGCATCTATATACGACAACATATCGTCCTCGTGTAGAGTGAATACATATACTACATTTTTAAATATTATATTATAAATAAAATTTCTAACGCTACGGGGTATCGAACCTACATCTATACCTAAATCTATTGCCTAGTAGTCCGGAGTCTTAACCATTGCGCTATACCTACGAGTTGAAACTCCATGAAAAAGCCATCTTCATAAGGGATCGTGCACATAATACGTCACGCGTTTTTCTTTTGTTTATATCGTTGTATCCCTTTTGGCTTCATGGCAATTTTATTCTCGTCTTGATTTAAACAAAAGAAAAACGCGTTACGTATTATATGCACGGAACCTAAGGTACAGATCAAAAAAGTTCAAACACCAAATTTTAAACTCTCTTTTTCTAATTAAATATTTATTATACGACGTTATGTAAATGTAAAATATACGAACTGTTAACAGAAATATCAATAAAATAATTTTTAAATAAATAATTGATATCGATTACAATTTTCCTTCATGTAATATTTCGTTCTTTTGCGTTTAGACTACTTTACTACTTTCTACAATGACAGGAAATATAATTTTTTATAAACATTTACAATTTTTAACGACGGAACTTCGAAATTTGATCGTGAACTTTGAAAATTTGTTAATAACCATTTTTTTTAAACTTTCGTGTACGGTTTGGGTTTTAGGTGTTTTAGACCATTTTATAACGTTTAAGATTTACATAAAATGTATTTTTTTCTGAACATTTACAATTGTACATAAAGATGGAACTTAGAATTTTTTTCTTAAAAGAAAAAAAACAGGAAGAAAGTTGTATTCGCGACAGTTGTATTTATAGTTTTCAGACATTTCGGAATACATGAAACATATTTTCTAACGTATTTTTAAAAATATTTAAATATTTATACTCTCGGCATAGCTCTGCGCCGATTGTGGAGCGAGCCGTTAGCCAGTACTGGGCGAATGGCCGATTATCTGTACTGGTGACCAATACCGCAGTAAAAGTAACACTGGGCCCAGTGATGCGCCTTTGCTGGGCCAGAATCCGGCTTTTCCTAATGAAGCATCTTTAGCCAAAGTAAAGACAAAGTTTGGAACAGCAGTGCGCCGAGTCTGGGCCGAAC
>CAKNWT010255897.1:1448-11664 GCA_932066315.1 Andricus coriarius | reverse complement strand
TGATCTTTTTCTTCTAAATGTTTCTTTCATCAGATTTTTTAACAATATATTAACCAAGTTACACAATTATTGGGACCTACGCCACTATTGGGACCTTCATGATTACTGGGACACTTACCTTACTTAAAATTACAATAAGAACAATACGAATTCTTATAAATTCTTTGACTCCTTGAATTCTTTTGAATTTCTGGAGTACTTTTGAATTTCTTGAATTCTTTTGAGTTCTTCGAATTCTTTTGAGTTATTCGAATTCTTTCAAATTCCTAGAATTCGTTTGAATTCTTCGAATTCCTTTAAATGCTTTGAATTATTTTGAATTCTTTGCATTAACAAATTTAATAAGGGGTCGTGCACATATTACGCCACACTTTTTTCCTTTGCTTAAATGAAGACGAGAATAAAATTTCCTCGAAGACAAGAGGATACAAAGCCATGAATAAAAGAATAATGTGTGTCGTATTACGTGCACGAACCCAATTGGGTAAACATCCCAGTAATCGTGATCTTCATACCAGTAATAGTGACGCCAATTTTCTTCTTTTCTGTTCACTTTGAATTAATTGAAATTTCATTTAATACTATGAAATTCTAAAAATAAATGTGATCTTTTCCTTCTAAATGTTTCTTTCATCAGATTTTTTAACAATACATTAACCAAGTTACACAATTATTGGGACCTACACCACTATTGGAATCTTCACGATTACTGGGACACTTACCTTACTTAAAATTACAATCAGATCAATATGAATTCTTATAAATTCTTTGACTCCTTGAATTCTTTTGAATTTCTGGAGTACTTTCGAATTTCTTGAATTCTTTTGAGTTCTTCGAATTCTTTTGAGTTATTCGAATTCTTTCAAATTCCTTGAATTCGTTTCAATTCTTCGGATTCCTTTAAATGCTTTGAATTCTTTTGAATTCTCTGCATTAACAAATTTAATAAGGGGTCGTGCACATGTTACGCCACACTTTTTTCCTTTGTTTAAATGAAGACGAGAATAAAATTTCCTCGAAACCAAGAGGATACAAAGCCATAAATAAAAGAAAAACGTGTGTCGTATTACGTGCATGACCCCTAATTGTGTAAACATCCCAGTAATCGTGATCTTAATATCACTAATGGCGACGCCAATTTACTTCTTTTCTGTCCACTTTGAATTAATTGAAATTTCATTTAATACTATAAAATGCTAAAAATAAATGTGATCTTTTTCTTCTAAATGTTTCTTTCATCAGATTTTTTAACAATACATTAACCACGTTACACAATTATTGGGACCTACACCACTATAGGGACCTTCACGATTACTGGGATACTTACCTTACTTAAAATTACAATAAGAACAATACGAATTCTTATAAATTCTTTGACTCCTTGAATTCTTTTGAATTTCTTGAATTCCTTGAATTCTTTTCAATTCCTAGAATTCGTTTGAATTACTTGAATTATTTTGAATTCTTCGAATGCTTTGAATTCGTTGGAATTCTTTGCATTAAAACATTTAATAAGGGGTCGTGCACATGTTACTCCACACTTTTTTCCTTTGTTTAAACGAAGACAAGAATAAAATTGCTGCGCAACCAAAAGGATACAACGACATAAATAAAAGAAAAACGTGTGATGCATTATGTACACGATCCCTAATTGGGTAAACATCCCAGTAATCATGATCTTAGTACCAGTAATGGTGAGGCCAATTTTCTTCTTTTCTGTCTACTTTGAATTTATTGAAATTCCATTTCATACTATAAAATCCTAAAAAGAAATGATATTTTTTCTTCTAAATGTTATTTTTATGATGTTTTTTAACAATAAATTAAGCAAGTTACACGATTATTGGGAGCTTCACGATTACTGGGACACTCACTTCACTTAAGATTACAATAAACGATCTAAAATTGGCAATTCATTTCTTCGAATTCTTTTGAATTCCTAGAATTCTTTTGAATTCTTTTAGTTATTTTGAACTCCTGGAATTCTTCTAAATTCTTTTGAATGCGTTCCTGCTACAAAAAGTATAATTATCGAAGTGTTTGAAAATACACAATTTCAAGGATCGGGAAATGAAGGATTTTTATGAAAAATAATATTGACGACGATTTTTACTGCAAAAATAATATTATTTTTATATACACAAGAGATTTAGAATGAAAACTAACACTAAAAGACTGAAAAAGAAATAAATAAATTGCGAAAAACAAAACTTTCAAAACGCAACTTTTACCCATACGCCGGTCGCACAGGGTCATTTTCGTCCCGCTAAAAAGTTCATGACTAGCTGAGGGCGGCCCTGTCCCTTTTCGATTTGTCAGCAATTTCAAAGTGAATTTTCGCTTGGGACAAAATCGTCCCATGTACGACCGCGGGGGGCTAATACAACACATTCTTCATATCAAACTAAATATAAAAATTGCCTGCAATCAAATGAGTGTTTCAAGTCAAAAATAACTATTCTTTTAAATAGACTGACGCATAACATGCTCTGAGCGCTCGCGCATCGCACTAAACAATTTACGTATATCTCGTGAAATAGTAGAAATTCCTAAATACATATTTTTCTATGCATTTCTCTCCAGAAAAAATGTAGAATAACGCGCAAAGAAATTTTCAGTTGAAATAAAAAAAGTTCCATTTGTTTATAAACAATTAATATTTTTCAAACAAGCTTAAGGGCATGTGACACTTAAAAAATTATCGATTTTAGCAGTGTCAGTTTCCCCCGGCTTTTTTCCTACAATAATAAAGATTTTGCCTTAAAAATTTGGGGAATGATAGCGAACATGCTAAGGGACGTCCCCGAACTCTTCTGTTGTGGAATAATTTTAAAATTTTCATTTTGCTAAATTTGATTAATATGTGTGTATTTTGAGGTTATGTGTGTTACAATTCTCCCCGCAGCTTTACTTCCAAACTACACAATATTTTTGGTCGAAAACTTAGGACAAGTAATAAAACATAGTAACTAATGTCCCGGAACTAAGCTTGTTTGTAGGCAATCCAAAAAAATATATTTCATAAATAATTTAACTTACCCTTACAAAAAAGTATGATAGGAAAATCATTATAGGCCTATGATGATTTTCCTATGATAAATTTCCTATAATTTTTTCGCGATTATAGGAATAATTATAGGAAAGATTATAGAAATAATTATAGGAAAAATTATAGAAATAATTATCGAAAAAAGTATAGGAAAATAATTAAAGATATAAATAATATTAAAATATTGAAATAATTAATGCAAAAAATAGAAGAAAGTATAAATTAATAATGTATTCTGAACAAATCGCACAAAAGTACATAAAGAATTGACATATTTAAAGAAGTTTCCTTACCAAAAAGTATGATAGGAAAATCATTAGAGGCCTATGATGATTTTCCTATGATGAATTTCCTATCTCTCTAAATTTGAATTAGTAAAATATAACTGATTATCAGTTAAATTCTATTAATTGCTGTAGCTAGAATTGAGTCACTGACAATTAGTAGAATTGTATTGATTGAATTAGTAAAAAGAAATTTACTAATTGATCAGTTATAGTTGTATTGAAGAAATCAGTTAATTTTAAGAGGTTATGTTCCAAATATATTTGCGCACCATTTTTAAATGTGAAATCGTTTAGGGTGTACAATTTGTTCACACATGTAGTAATTTCTTATTCATTTATTAAAACGAAAGTCTTAAAAAACACTTTATTATTATAAATAATGTTAGAGTATAAACGAAAGCTTAATTCAAAAATTGTTCCTCTATCAATTTATTCTAAGTTTATAATTGACTCACTGCAGTTACGGTATAACTAATTACTTCAGGTACGGTATTTTCACTGTTAAAATTAGTAAACTTCTGAAAATAACTGATTCATCAATTAAAATTAAGTGTACTGAATAAATTAGTAAAATTTCTACTAATTCAAATTTAGAGAGATAATTTTTTCGCTATTATAAGATTATTTATAGGAAAAATTATGGGAATGATTATAGAAAAAATCATAGGAAAAATTATAGAAAAATAATTACAGGAATGAGTAATATAAAAATATTGAAATAATTAATTCGAAATGCAGAAGTATAAATTAATGATTTATTTTAAAATATTCACACAGTATTACATGAAAAATTGACCAAACTTCTTGAAATATGTCAATTCTTTATGTACTTTTGTGCGGGTTGTTCAGAATACATTATTAATTTATACGTTCTTCTATTTTTTGCATTAATTATTTCAATATTTTAATATTATTTATATCTTTAACTATTTTCCTATACTTTTTTCGATAACTATTACTATAATTTTTACTATAATCTTTCCTATAATTATTCCTATAATCGCGAAAAAATTATAGGAACATCATCATAGGCCTATAATGATTTTCCTATCATACTTTTTCGTAAGGGTATGCTCGTTAGGACGCCCTCTATGCCACTCGGTACAACAGATACCGACATTATTGGAATGACAGACACTTGGCAACCGATCCTAACCTCTAAATAATGCATATACAGAAAAATTTTATTTAGCAGAATATATTTTTTTGCTATTATCCATTAAAAAAAAGAGTTCGGGGACGTCCGTTATTCTATTTTATAGCATCTCCGAATTCAGTTTTTCACAATTTTACGCTTTGTGGACAAAAACCCGGGGGAACTGAACCCGATTGAAGTATCACATGCCCTTAATGTTTTTATGTTTAGAAGAAAGATGTCTGGAATGTACGTTCTTAAAAAAAATGTTCAAAGTACGAATCTTCAAATTGATGTTGTAACACTAAATTTGTATTGTGAATGAGTTTCGGGAAAAAATTTTTATTGCGACAAAAATCTGGAGAAAACTTTCCGAACATGAGGGCTATATAAAAAATTATTTTACCGCGAAAAAAACTACTTTCGATTTATGGTGGCCTACTTGGGATAATTTGACATGAACAAAAAATTCGAATTCAAATGGAAAAAGAACTGGTAAGCAGAAAATTCTAATCAATGCAGATTTTTACTATACTAGACCCATACCACAATGCTATATAGGTCGCGTTTTTGGCCCCGCACACTTCTTTTGTGTGTTTCTGTGTTATTATATACAATTGAACTTGCATCCAAAAAGTTGAATTTTTAAGTTAAAAGGTAAAATGTTTAAGAAAAAATTTGAAATTTAATCTCGGAAAGATAAATTTTCAATAAAAAAATAATTTTCAAGCAAGCAAAATGAATTATCAGCCAAACAGCTGAACTCAGTTCAAATAGTCAGTGTAAAAATGTTATTCAGTAAAAATAATGCAATTGCAACCAAATAGATGACTTTTTAACGTAAAAGATGAATTTTGAACCAAAATGATTAATTTTCTACTAAAAAAGAGGGATTTTCGACAAAATACCTATAGTCTCAACCAAATACTTGAATTTTCTATTTAAAAAGATTCAACCAAAAATGGAATAGTGCAATTTTAATTGAAAACCATTAATTTTCATTAAAAAAGAAGAATTTTCACCAAAATAGTTCATTTTAGAACAAAGAGATTAGTTGCGCGCAAGAAATACCGATGAGGTGTCCTCTTTTAACAGCGATAGGCTGTCGACCAAACGAAAAAAAATTTGTCGACGCCTTCTTTCATAAAAACTTGCGCGGCCAAATTCGTTCTCTCGTGGAACATAGTATAGCACCGAACAACTATGGGCCACGATCAACCTTCGACGAGCTCGAGAAACGCGTTGAGAGGATGTTCACGGAAAATGGTATGTACTACGCTCAACGAGAGGCGGGGCAAGAAAAGGCATTGGACAAAAAGCTTACCACCATGGAAAACCACATGAGTCGTTCATTGGAGGCAACGACACTAATGACTCAAAATATGGAAGAAAGGGAGGTAAGAATGCAAACCCAGATTAACAGATTAGAGACCGCCCAGTCACGCGTGGCCGAGCGAATCACGGACGATTTAACAAACAGGTCAAACGGGCCTTCTACCACGACAAAACCCAATATTAAATACATCCTACCAGAGTTCGACGGCGAGGGAAACCCCATGAGGTACCTGCGACAATTAAAACAATATTGGGAGGTGGTACGTCCAAGAGCATGTGACACGGACTACCTGATTGAAAAATCGCTGTCAGGACCGCCCAACGACTGGTGGTTGGTTGTAAAGCCCGGCATAATGGACTTCGATAGTTTCGTAGAAAAATTCAAACTCAGGTACTGGAATGAGTTTACACAATACGAAGTCAAAAAAAAAATTGGAATTCGGACAATTCCAAATCGGCAAAGACAAATCCAAAGCTGAATACGCGACAAAAATGTTTGCAAACGTTAGCGAACTAGTACCTGCTCCAGAACACAAAGAAATAATCACGAAATTATCTTGTCATTTTAACGATGAGATAAAATACGCGATTATCGGACGAGGGATTAACACCTGTGAACGACTTATCGAACTCCTGGAGGAATTCTATAAAATTGGGAACTCCAACAAAGGCTACAACGATAATCGTGAATGGAAAAATAAAAACAATACGGCATGAGAGTCTCCTCCACAGAACAACGGAACTTGGAGAACGAATCACAACGGCCCGATTCGTCCAACGAACTACAATCCACACATAAATAATCCTACGACATACCGAGCCAATGGAAACCCAGGATTCAAGCCCCACACAAGTGCTGGGGGGCAGCAAGCACAAAATGGAGGCGGTTCCTGGAGACAACCGACTAATCAACCGACATATAAAGTACAAAATGTCGAGATAGAAGAACAAGAAACAGAAGAAAATGAAGAGTATCTGCCGGAGGACTCATGTCAAGAGGTGGGAAACGATCTGGAGCCACGCCAGTAAAAATTAGGCCAATAGAAACTGACGTGGCAAGTGACACTTTTTACACAGCCCACATGCTCACCAACACACGTGAGGAATTGACAGAGGAACCCGGAAAAACAATGCAGCAGAAACGATCCAAGTGCTACACGGCAAATATCCAAATTGCCGGCATACTGACAAAAGCGCTCATTGATACAGGTGCAGAAATTACCTGCATTTCTGAGGACTTCCTGAATGGAAACAAGGAGCGATTCAGCCGCTATCCTTGTCTACCACTGGCAGGTGTCGCAGTGGCCGGTCCTTTGGGGGGCAAAGCCGTACGCTTGAATCGACAAATCTATACTCTGTTCCACGAGAGAACGAATTTGGCCGCGCAAGTTTTTATGAAAGAAGGCGTCGACAATTTTTTTTTCGTTTGGTCGACAGCCAATCGCTGTTAAAAGAGGACACCATTTTTTTCAAGTACACTGACCCAAGTTTTTTCCTACATTTTTTGTAGCCTGACCGAGGGCCAGATGAGCGGACCGAACGTGACAGTTACAATAGGCCGAGACAAATACTCACGCCTACGATTCCCCTTCTTTGACAAGATGCGCGCAAAGAACGAAATTTGGTCGTTTCAGAAATTCGTTCTCTCGTGGAACAGAGTATACGCAGATGTACAGCTACCCATCACCACCATCCAATTAGCATTTCTCATTGTACCACGCCTCTCGAGCACGTGCATAATCGGAATCGATGTATTGGATGAGTACAAGACTAACATTGATCTCAATACAAAAACTCTTACCTTCCCCCACTTGCTAGGACAACCCACCGTCCGAATCTTGCAAGATGAAAGCAAGAACACGCAAGATGGAGATCTTAACCTATGTGCAATAGAATCCTCATGAGAGATGGAGGAAATCAAAACGAATCCAAGTCAAGAGGAGGAGCATATAGGAAAAGACCTCCCACTACATATTACGAGGGAAGAAATCAAAGAAAAAATCGAAGAGAGCCAAGGACTGGATGAATCAGAGAAAACTCAACTTGCGGAGATTCTATGGAAGCATCGAAGAGTATTTCGACGAGAGCCAGGCCTGCTACAGAATTACCAACACATCCTGAAAGTACGAGAAGGACAGCCATTCATAGGGCGAAGTTATTCAATCCCTATGGCACACAGATGTAAAGTGGACGAGGAGATTCAACGCATGATGCAACTCGGCATCATACAGCGGTCTCGCAGTCCGTACATAAATTCTATTTTGCCAGTCATAAAAAAAGATGGGACGATACGTCTATGTTTGGACGCTCGTAAATTAAACGAGATACTTATTGAAGATTGGGAGTGTCCGAAACCTGCAGAGGTTTTATTTCAAAAATGTCGAGGTATGAATATAATGTCAAATCTCGACATGACGAGCAGCTTTTGGCAGGTGCCTCTACATCCCGATTCTCGACAATATACAGCATTTCAGTACCGAGGAAGAAGCTACGAGTTTCGAGTCGTGCCCTTTGGACTGAAGACGAGCACGGCTGCTCTCGTCAGAGTATTCGACGTCGCGTTACAAGGACTAGGAGATCAAATTATCTCATTTGTGAATGACACGCTAATCACGTCTGAAACAAATGAGTTACATTTAGAACATTTAGACCAGATCCTTGAGCGACTCGAGAAAAATAACCTGACATTGAACTTAAGTAAATCTCACTTTTTTAAGAGAGAAACAAAGTTTCTAGGGTTCATTCTGACGACGGAAGGAGTAAAACCGGACCCCGAAAAGATAAACAGTATTCGTGAATTTCCAGCGCCAAGAAATGCAAAACAATTGCGAGTTTTCTTAGGACTAATTAATTTTTATTCAAAGTTCAGCAAAGAACACGCTGCTGAAACAGTACCATTGTTAAAATTGATTAAAAAGAACACACCTTGGAATTGGAACCAAGA
The DNA here is from genome assembly GCA_932066315.1 of Andricus coriarius. NCBI lineage: Eukaryota > Metazoa > Arthropoda > Insecta > Hymenoptera > Cynipidae > Andricus > Andricus coriarius. The sequence continues at coordinate 2,914 of CAKNWT010255897.1, read as the reverse complement.
AGCGCAAGACAGTTTCGAGAAAGTTAAAAAACTGTTTGGAAACTCAATAATGTTATATTTTCCGGATCCGCGTAAAGGATACTACCTCGAGACGGATGCAAGCAACTACGCACTCAGCGCAGTTTTGTACCAATTAAATGAAAGAAAAGAGAAAGAAATATTAACTCTGGCCAGTAGAACATTAAAAGGGCCTGAGTTAACTTATTTCACAACAGAAAAGGAACTACTGGCAGTAGTCTGGGCCTTATAAAAATTTAGAACTTATTTGCACGGCGCTGAGATTATAAATCGCACCGACCATCTCGCGCTCACTTTTTTAAAGACGTGCAAATTTGTAAATGCTCGATTTACTCGATGGATTCTCGCCATCCAAGATTCTAACATAAAAATCGAACATTTACCAGGCAAGGACAATATAATGGCCGACGTTCTCAGCAGAATACACGATCAAGAGACTTACAAAAAAAAATCGAGGAGAAACGCGCGTTGTCATAAATGCACTCAGCCATCAACTAACACCGGAAGTGGAGCAAATTATTCAAAACATCACCCTCAGACAACAGGAAGACAAGAAGACGCAGAAGATAATAAGGGACGTGAAGAAGGATGAAGAAAATCAAACGCGTTTCCAAGTAATTGAAGAAACTCTCTATCACTTCGACGGAGCAAATTATCGCGTCTACATTCCGCAAAGTCTAATTGAAAAGCTTATTTGGGAATGTCATGAATCATACGGCCACCCTGGAGCGGAAAAAACGTATAAAATACTACGTGAGTCATTTTATTCGCCACGCATGGCAAAAGTAACGCGAAAAACTTTGTCAACTTGCGACTCGTGTCAGAGAAATAAATTGTCAACACAAGCATCACAGGCACTACTCGAACCAGTACTGTCCAAAGAACCTCTCGAGATTCTATCCATAGATTTTATTGGTCCGCTGACCAAAACAAAATATGGATATGAACACATTCTGGTAATGATCGATACTTTACGAAATATACTAAGCTATATCCTTTACGTAAAGCAACCGGCGAGGCGGCGATCAAGAAACTCGACGAGTTCACAGACACTATAGGAATTCCACAAAAAGTACTGTCCGATAGGGGCACTCAATTTACAAGTTATCGATGGCGGCAAGCACTTGCAGAATGGGATATTAAAATTATTTTAACCTCAATTCGTCATCCGCAAGCCAATATGGTAGAACGAGTGAACCGAGAGCTCGCACGTTTATTTAGGACATTACTGCCGCCTGATAAACATGCAGGTTGGTACTCACAGCTCGAAAATATTGAGACAATTATAAACGAGTCTCACCACGATACGACAGAATTGACACCATACGAGGCGTTATGGGGTCGTAAACCACGAAGATGGTGGACGAACCTCCTACCGTATGCCCCTCCCCACCCACATACTAACCGAAACGAACAGCTCATGGTAATACGCGAGAGGATCAAGAAAA
>CAKNWT010255892.1:0-11157 GCA_932066315.1 Andricus coriarius | reverse complement strand
ACAGGCATATTATTGCATAGCAATTGTTTGAAAACTGTAGGTTGTATATTTAAAAAAATTCATTTAGATCAGAGTTCAGTTTCTTTGAATGTTATTATTATTCGGAAAACGCCTGTTCGTTGTAGTATATTATAATAGTTACTGTTTGTGGATTACTGTATTGTAATCTATTATAATAGTTATTAATGAATTAATTTCCTTCATATGTTCAGAAATTTCAATACTTTTTAAATTGTAAAGTTATTAAAAATATTTATCAGAACTAATCAAAATGCATTTTAGTGAAAGAGTTCCCAGTAGCTAATAATATAACTAGGTTTCTATTAAACAATGTGGTAACATAACTGTAAAATTGAATAATTGTAGAAGAAACATTTATCAAATCTTTTCAAATATCACAAATATCATATCACATGATATAATGCAATGTAAAATAAATTCGATTTTAACTTTTTTTAATGTTAAGTTCAATTGTTAACTTTTTCAATCATTGAATCATTCAGTTTACAATGCTTAATTGTAAAATCGTTTGGTTTACAATTTGGCCATTTTATGTCTTTATTTTTAAGCTTACATTTTCAATTGAAAGAATGTAAAAGTGGAGTTTTGAAGACATAAACAATTAAGAATTATGTATGAATAATGTATTATATAATAAGATTCTGAATCTGTTCAAAATCGAGCAACTTACTGGTTTCAACGTTGAAAATTCAACTTTTTCCATTCGAAAGCCTTAATAATTAAACAATAATTTCAAATTAACACATGCATAATTAAGCGCTTTTATTCCATTTAAATCCTATTCAAATATTGCTGCAGTCTAAAATATGTATTCCATTTTTAACTGATGCAGTTTGAAATTTTGTAATTTAGAAAATTCTTAATGAGCAGTTATAAATAAAATATTCAAAACTAAACAATTTGAAACTGAATGGTTTGAATTGTTAAAATTTCAGAGTGCTAAATATATTATTATTATTATGCAACATAAAATATGTATGTATAAAAGGAGTCTGAATTTCACAATTCTAATTTCAAAAGTAAGAAATTTGGCATTTAATTTTTTTTCGATTTAGAAGAGGAAATTTTTTCTTTTTTACATTTTTATTGAGTTGAAGGCAGATAAATTCTGTAGTTTTAACATTTTTATTGAGTTTAAAAGAAGGATTTTTTTTTTGATTGGCAGAAAGGCATTTGCTATTTTTAAGGCTGTTACCTAGTTGGAAAGGAGGAAACGTTGGCTTTCAGTATTTTATGAATTGGAAGAAGGATACGTTTTTATTTTTAACATTCTTATTGAGTTGGAAGGAGGACATTTTCATATTCAATTTTTTATGAATTGAAAGAGGCTCTTTTTTGTTTTTATTATTTTTATTGAGTTGGAAGGGATGCAATTTGCGTTATTTATTTTTTTTCTGAATTGGAAGAGGTAATTTTTTCTTTTCAACATTGTTATTGTGGCAAAGGGAAGAATTTTTTATCTTCATTTTTTTCTGAATTGGAATAGGGACATTTTTTGTTTGTAAGATATTTGTAAGATATTTGTAAGAACTTTTTTATTTTCAAGATTCTTATAGAGTTGGAAGGGAGGAAATTTTGGTTTTTAAGTTTTCCTGAATCGGAAGAGGAACATGTTTTATTTTTAACATTTTTGTTAATGTGAGAAGGATTTATATTTTTTTAACCAGAATTCTTTGAACTGTTCATTTTATAAAAGTTCAAGATTTAAAATTGTGCAGTTTAATGGCACTTAATTGAAGAAATTTCTTTGCAACGTGTTAAAAGCTTCTATTTTGTACGTGTAAATTATTGAGCGTTTAAATAAAAAGTTTTTGAATAAAAAATTTGATAAGCTTCAATTTTAAAAACTAAAAATTCAAAAAATTCCTCTTTAAAATCTTAAATTTGCAATTTTTTAATTAATTAATTTAATGTTTTAATACCAATGGCCGTGAAAAATTTGTGCAACCCGGGATATGACCGGGAATTTTTCCCTTAATTAAAACAGCCACCCTGAAAGTGTAACGTTTTTTAAATGTATTTTTATAGGAATATTGGAGGGAATACTTTATACAAATACTTTCTATGATTAGACAGTAAAAAAATATATCCTTGCGAAAAGAGGAACAAGCTAATTTTTGTTCGATTAAACTGATTAAAATGTCAAAATATCCATTTATATAATAATTTTTTCAAACACATTTACTAATTTAAAAAAAAATCTTTTATATGTATAACATTTTTTGACAACAACATTCTGTGAAATGAAGAGCATTATGCTATTAAATCTAAAGAATTCGTTTCAATTAGACATGTTAAAATTAAAAACATACATTTTCCCAAGAAAGACACTTTTGAAGAAAATCATTACAGCATAAACTTTCTTTCAGGAAAGCTGCTCGCAAGGAACTAACAATGGATCGTTTGCTACAAGATCCAAGGGCTTCATCAAAATTTGGCTGAGGAACCCACCAGTGCACCATGGGAACTTAATAGAGACTTTGTTAAGTTCCCAAGATTAACGTTAGTGTTAGTGTCGTTCTACACATAATTTCATCTAAAAACCTGCGGTCGCGGAATATCCTTGCCCTCAGAATACAGTGATGCTTATTCTCATTTTTCGTGATGATGGCACATCGATAAATACCTTATTTCCTCCAAGGTGCCAAACTTTCCGCACAAATAAGAGGTCTTCAATAACTACGTTTGAATCACCTCTCTATCGAAAGGTAGCGACACCCTGGATTCGTCGCTGAGATCACCAGTTGCTCAGGCTGTAATGCCAGAACAAATCAAAGTCAAAATGAATGGGGTAATTCCGAGCGTACCAATAACAACCCTCGCAGGTATTGCGAGTTTATCTGATTTACTATCAGAAATGCCCCTGCCCACTCCATTGCCACAAACGCCGTTGACAAACAAATCCCTCCTTTTTCACCCTCGAGTCGCAGAAGAAGCACAAATACTTCTAAGTGTCCGGGACGACAATTTAGTTCCTCAACTGATATCCTCATTATCACAGACATCATCGGATCACATAGAGCTTAAGGACCACTACAACGTTGATCAGTCTCTTGAATCTGATCAAAGCACACCGGAACTCTTAAAAGCTATTCTAGAAATCAACCCTAACGTTTTTAAGGGACCTCAGTACAATTCCCCGAGGAACTGGCCACAGGGGACGCCTATGTTACACTCAAATCAATCACCAGCCAACTACGGACGATTCTCGCCTTCATATTCCAATTCTTCAGGGTCTAGACAGACACCACAAGGTAGTCCCGCTCATTCTGCAGCAGCGAGATCAGTTCTACCACCTCCTTCCTCTGGAATTTCTCACGCCCAGCATCCGAGGATGCCAGTGACGCCCCAGAACTACGCCGATATGTCGCAAATGTCTCCCTTTGCCGTGCCTTCTCCCTCGCCAAGAGCGAGCGTTATTACGGAACAGACAAGAACCTCCACAACGCCGCAGCACATGTCCGAAGACTCCAATCTCACGCTTTCGAGCGCCAATCCCCAACCTAATATGTACTCGCCAGCTCACATGAGTTCACCAAACGCTCCCTTGTCGAGTCTGGGAAACCTGACTCCCCAGAGTCATCATATGACGACGAGGCAAAGTATGCACATGGCCTCGCCGATGCACGTCGCTTCACCAATGCCAGTCGTTTCTCCGATGCACGTAGCTTCCCCGATGCAAGTCGCCTCGCCGATCGTCAATTCTCCACTGCAAACTGATCCCATGCAGACTGTAAATCTACAGCAGAATATATTTGAGCCGATCTTAAGCCAAATGGATACCCAAAGCACTCACAGCACGCAGAACATCCATAACAACCAAATGCCACTCGGAAATGCGATTCAGGAGCCGCAGTTGATTATAGATCCCGTCACTGGTCTTCCCGACGTTGCGATGCCTGTTGTAACTCCAGAACAGCAGCAAACTCCGAGTCAGAACGCAAGCCAGCAATCCGTTGAGAGCGTTCCATCAATTCAGTCCAGCCTTGACGCAAGTCAAAAAAGCACCTCATCAAGTGACAATCCACCTCAAAATACTCCTAACACTCCTAAGCCTCCCAACCCTCCTAATACTCCGAATACTCCGAACACTCCTGTTAATTCGGATAAACCTCCTAGTGCAGAAAAAGAGCAGAAGATCATGAAGGAGCCAGTCGTGATGCTCAACAGGTTATCTCTCGCGGATCAAGCTCTCATGCAGAAGAGTCTTAAATCCTTTGCTCAAAAGGCTCCTACTCGTGCAGCCAAGATGGGCTTAACGAATAGCAAAGTAGTGGATTCTGAATCTGACAGCGAGGAGGATATTGGCAAGAACAACAAGCATTTTAAAGCAAGAGCTAAGGAGCGTCAAGAAAAAAGGGAGAAGGAACGAGCAGAGAGGAAGAAGGAAGAAGAAAAGACACCACGCAGACGAAAAAGATGTATAGAAGATGATGATGAGGAGGAACAAGTTGAAGGCAAGAAGGAAAAAGAAGAGATCTTTCAACCTCCAAAGCCAAAAATCAGAAAATACGAGAAGAAACTCGTGCCCGTTCTTGCAGAACTGCGCCTCTAGCCACTCATGGAGACGAACACCTATCAGCGATTTAATTCGACGATGGATACTGTCTTTGAGAACACTGAAGACGCAGCGAATATGACAGATGAAGGGGATGATGGGGATGTTCCTCAAGAACTTTTGATTCAAAAATACCACCTCCAGGAACTATGTACCGAAGCCGCTAAACTGAAAGCCCTCGGAGCTATGGAGTCGATTCCAACCGATAGGCTTGTTCGACTTTTAAATATTCTTGAGAAGAACATCAGGGACGGAGCGAGAGTTTCGCCCCTAGCCGATCCAGAAGATGACGCCGCAGCAAGTCGACGATGGATGAACCTAGCAATGGAACGAGTCCAACGAGCTGTTGATGCTTCCCTGATCTCCTTGCATATTATGACCTCTAACAACATGCCGAAGAACGTTTACCTTGAGGATGTTATCGACAGAATAATTGTATTCATGAAATTCCAATTGCAGAACACAATTTACCCATCCTTCGACCCTGTTTATAGAATAGACTCTAAAAGCAAGACTGACACCTTTAACTCTAGTGGCCGGAAGAAGAGGGGGCATACGAAAGAAGTGAGAGAGAAGAGCATTCTTCAAGTCTACAACAAAATGACCGAACTAGTCGGTCTTTTGTCAGAGCTTTTCAACATCCAAATTCTCACCGACACGAGTGTTCTTCACGCATCGACATTGGGAGTCTCGCCTTTCTTCGTCGAGTCGGTTAGCGATCTTCAACTGAGTGCTTTGAAACTCGTGACAGTCATCTTCACCAAGTACGAAAAGCATAGGAGATTACTTCTAGACGATATATTGGCTTCAATTGCAAGACTTCCGAGCAGCAAAAGAAGTCTAAGGACTTACAGACTGAGCTCCGAAGATCACATTCAGATGTTGACTGCTCTTGTTCTCCAGCTTATTCAATGCGTTGTTGTTCTACCGGAAAGTATAGTTCAGGATAAGTCTCCGAAAAAAGAAAGAAGTAAAGATAAAAACAAAAATAAAGATAAGGATAAAGGTAAAGATAAGGATAAAGACAAGGATAAAGGTAAAGAGGAGGATGATGAAGAGAAGGAGAAAAAAGCGGCCCAAATCGATGCTGATGTCCTTATCATCAACAGGTACGAGAACGCGACAAGAACTGCTGCTAATTTTCTAACAGTTTTTCTCAATAAGTGCGGGAGCAAAGGAGAGGAAGTGGACTACCGACCTCTCTTTGAAAACTTCATCCAGGATTTGCTAGCGACCGTCAACAAGCCTGAATGGCCTGCAGCAGAATTACTACTTAGTCTTCTTGGAAATTTACTAGCAGGACACTTTTCAAATAAAGGTTCGGACATGTCTCTGCGAGTTGCCTCCATCGATTACCTGGGAGTTGTCGCCGCCAGGCTGAGAAAAGACGCTGTGAGTTCCCAGTGCAAACTTTCCACGATTGATCAGATCATCAAGGACATCAAAGCTGAACAGCAGAAGGACTCAGATTATGATAAAATCAAGGATAAAGGCATCAAGGGTCTCACAGAAGACGAAGAGAGAACTGTTTTTCTGCAGAAAGTCCTTCTTGATTATTTGGCAGTTAACGGAACGAAAGACGCAGCTCTGGGATACGCTCGGCATTTTTATCTGGTTCAGTGGTACAGAGATTGTGCTGTTGAGAAAACTAGAGTCGGCCAACCAAACCGGAGTCCGAGCAAAAAGTCTAATAAGAAGAGATCGAAAAAGAAAAACAGGCATCAAAGTAGTGAGGAGAGTGAATCTGAAATTGAAGAAATCGACCCGGATGAGAATGATAACAACGAGCAGAAGAATTCGGAAGCTTATAGGATCATCGAAGAAAAGAAGAAGCTTATTGTATCCAAAATTCGTCCCAACAGTTCAGGAACAAAGCCAGACATTCTTCAAACTTATATCGACTACCAATCTGCGGAACTAATTTCCCAGTATCTTGCCTCCAAGCGATCCTTCTCTCAAAGTTTCGACAGATACCTAAAGCAGATTCTACAAGTTTTAACTGAATCGTCGATCGCTATCAGAACAAAAGCCATGAAGTGTTTAACTATGATAGTTGAGGCTGATCCCAGCGTTTTAGGAAGAGTCGACATGCAAATGGGAGTGAAGCATTCTTTCCTCGATCACTCGACATCAGTGCGAGAAGCTGCAGTCGATCTCGTCGGGAAATTCATCCTTAGCAGGCCAGAGTTGATCGACAAATACTACGACATGCTTTCTTCAAGAATTCTCGACACCGGAGTCAGCGTAAGAAAAAGAGTGATCAAAATCTTGAAAGATGTTTGCATGGAGTGTCCGGACTTCCCCAAGATTCCAGAAATCTGCGTCAAGATGATAAGAAGGGTGAATGACGAGGAAGGAATCAGGAAGCTTGTTATGGAGGTTTTCCAAAACATGTGGTTCACACCGGTCCGAGAAAAACCTGCTGTGGATTCTGAAGCTTTGCTGAGGAAAGTGATGAACATTACAGACGTGGTAGCAGCCAGCAAAGACATGGGACTCGAGTGGTTTGAGCAGCTGTTGGTTAGTTTATTTAAGCCAAAGGAAGACAAGGAGGATAGCACAAAGTTACAGACTGAACCTCCCAAGGTTTTACTAACAGCCTGCAAGCAAATCGTCGAATGTTTAATCGAAAATATTCTCCGGCTTGAAGAAACGCCACTTGATGGAGCGGAACAGGCCGAAAAGAAAGGATCCCCGCAGAGATTAGTCGCTTGTCTAACGACGTTACATCTTTTCGCCAAGATTCGACCCCAACTTCTCGTCGATCACGCGATAACCCTCCAGCCTTACTTGAGTTTGAAATGTCAAACACAGGGAGACTACCAGATCATCAGCAGCGTCGCACACACCTTGGAACTAGTCGTACCTCTAATTGAACATCCAAGCGAGACTTTCTTGGCTCAGCTTGAAGAAGATTCCGTCAAATTGATTCTACAGCACGACAAGTCTGTGGTAGCGAGTTGCCTCTCGTGCCTAGGATCGATAGTCAACAACGTCACGAGGAATTTCAAACTGATTCGAGATTGTTTTAACAAATACTACGGACATCTGACCGAGTACAAATCCCAATACGAAAAGGACCCGAACAACCCGATTCTTTTGAAATACAGACCTTTCTTCCGTCGTGCACTTTTTACGGTCGGTTTGCTGTTGAGACACTTTGACTTCACACTCCCGGAAGTGATAGAAGGTCTGCCTGAAAATATCAAGAATCAGGTTTTCGAAACTCTGACATACTTCGTACACTTGGACAATGATGACATCAAGTACTTCACTTTGAAGTCTATTGGATCCTTGTGTATTAGACATTATGACTTCATGATGCTTTCGGAACTTAAGGAGTTGTACCACTATTTGCTAACCTCTGATCTCGCTCCGGTGAACATGAGGATTCAAGTTTTGAACAACATCGAAATCTACCTGCAGGAGGAAGAAACGAGGATGATAAAACAGGACCAGGAGTGGGCGAAGCTCTCGAAACAGGAGAATCTCAAAGAAATGGGTGATGTGTCTTCCGGAATGGCGAGCACGGTTATTCAACTTTACCTCAAGGAAATCCTGGAGTCCTTCGTCCATTTGAACGTTGGAGTGAGGCACGCAGCTTTGAAAGTCATACAGTTGATTCTTGCACAAGGTCTCGTTCACCCAGTGCAGATTGTTCCTTATTTAGTCTGCATGAGCACAGACTGCGAGAAAATGGTGAGTCACAGTGCAGACAAGCAACTACAAGACATAGAGAAGAAGTATCCAGGTTTTATCCATATGAGAGCCCAGTTCGGAATCAAATTAAGCTACCGACTTCAGAGTATTTTGCAAAACGACACAACGGTACGAGGAATGAGGACGAAGGAAGGCGAGTACCCCTCAGCATTGAATGGATTCCTGTATACAATTTTGAGGAACACGAAGCAGCAGAGGAGAGCGATAGTTCTTTCCTTTTTGAAGCAGTTTGATGAAACGGCGAAGACGAGTCTTTCCCAGATGTTGTTTTTGGCAGATAATTTAGCCTACTTCTCATATCAAGTCCAGGATGAGCCTCTTTTTATTATTCACCACATAGACATTATTATTTCGTTGTCTGGGACGAATGTTCTGCAGTCTTTTAGAGAAGGATTGCTCCCGAGAGAAGGTTCTAGGTTGCACAATTTTCCGGCTGAGCAGACGCTCATGATTGGTCCCGATGGTCAGCCAAGAGCTGATCAATTGCTGTCTAGCCTTGAAGACGAGGAAGATGATGAGGAAGATGAAGAAGCTCTTATGGTGAGGTTGCCAGAAGACACGTCGATTTTGAGGCAACTGATTACCGCGAGTCAAGGTTTCCTGCTTCTTTTGAATTTGAGGCAACATTTGAAGGACCTTTATGGATTCTCCGATGCGAAGATTGGTCAGTACTCGCCCTCGGAGTCTGCCAAGGTCTACGAAAAGGCAGTGACGAGAAAAAGTACCTTGCAGTTTAAGCCCAAAGCGACGTTACAGAAACTGAAGGAGGGTGAGAATAATGAGGAGTTGGATGAGGAAGGAAAGAAGAAATTGTTGAAGGAGTATCTCGACTTCAGGCAGCTGATGTTGAAGTTTGATCCTGATGATCCTGACGAGGACGCTGATGGGGAGAAACGTGATACGATTACACTTCATGGAGTGAATGCTGACTCGAATAAATTCACCGGAGGAACTGTGACAATTCATGAGCCTGTTGCTCCGAGCAATAATTCAACGGATCATCCGAATAATTCGGTGAGTGAGTCACCGAGAGTCCCGAAAATCACGATACGCGCGAACCCTGATATGAAGGACCACGCCACCACGCCCAGGAAGCCACGTCAGCAAAAAACGAAGGAGGTCAGGAAACAAAAAAAGAAGAAGCGAAGAAGAATCTCCGACAGCAGCGATAGTGGCGACGATTACAGTGATCCTGATTTTCAGATGTGAGTGCCGTGTATATATGTGTATTACCTTGAAGTGAGTACACTTTTGCGTACTTATTTAAAGGATGTATGTAATCTAAAAGTGTCTCGTGCAAAAATCGTCGATACCGGTGACGGACGCTCTGAGCGCAAGAATGCAGATTCTGGATGATTAATATGCACGTGATTATTATCAATTTGTAATAAACACTGGCGTTGGGGTGGAGCGATTAATCAAATTAAATTCGGAACAGAATTCTGCGGAGTTGCTAGTATCGCGGTTTTGGGGAAGAGTGCACTTTAAAGTTTAAACATAAGACTTGCAGAGAGAGAGTTTCCGTTTTTGGATTCGGGGGCTTTTGGAATATTTAGTAGACAATTTTTGGGAGGATATTTGATAAGAGAGGACAAGGGGATAAGTGATAGAAAATAGACGAATGATTGAAAAATGGGTAGATTAATTGATTTTTGGATTAAATTTTGCCACGAAATTCGATATTGGATGAAGGCGAAGGGGAGTTGGTTTTTATGTGACTTTTGGAGATATTTTCAAAGAAGTATTGATGTCAATAGGGGAAGTTTTAGTATACTTTTTTACAGAATTTGGAAAATGATTATTTACTAGATACTAACAATTGGTCAAACGTTTTTTGTTTGATTCTCACTTTTTCAGACAGTGTTTTTAAACATTATGTTCAATTTAAAATTTCGAGTTATGTTTTGAGGAAAAAATGAAAAAATCGTTGTCTTTTTTTCTTTTTTTTCTTAGCACTTGGATATATTATATTCAAACGAATTCTTTTCAAATTTTCATAGTACTCCTTAATTTTATAAAGAAGTCTTTGAAGTTTCCACAGAATATTTCGAAATATTTTTAACTGTAATTCCACGGAAAGTTTATTGAAAATATCTCCAAAGTTACAAAGGTTTCTTAGCTTATTTTGTAGTCACTTTTCCTTTTTTAAGCACCCTTTTTTGATAGATTTTTATCTTTGCTTGAAAAAGTCGAAGATTATATTATTTACAGTAATACAATTATATCGTTGGTTGGTCTCTCAAAAAATAACTAAAAATTGTCAAGTTAAAAAGTTGTTAAATATATAGAAAATATTCAATTGGTATGTACTAATTACCTTTTTTGTATCTTAGTGTAAAGAAAATAAAAATAAAGCTTGCTGAAGACATTACAAGGAGTAAAATTTTTATTTTGTTCCAGATATTCAAAAAAATATTTGTCTATTTTTTGAGTTATTATTGCTTCTAGACAATTTATATAATTATACAATTCTGTATTTTGTAATGTTGCTTTTTGGCTCTTCAGAATTTCTTTTCCAACCTAAGAAATCGATTCTGCATGATAGTACGTTTACAATAAGTTGAGAAAATTTCGATAGCTATTTTAGGCTGAGCTTATCTTTTTTACTTCTCGAATTCAAAGTGTTTTCTTCGCTCCACCCTAATTGAACCACCCGACAAAGAATTGTAAAAAAAAGAAGCGACGTTCTGGAAAGGAACTTGGTTTATCCGGGGGAAAATGGTCAAGTGCACCTCCGAAAGTTTCTATTGACATTTTAAAAACTAAGTTCCAAATTGAGATTTCGACTTCACACTACAATAGAGCGCTAATAAATAATAATTTCACTCGAACAAAATCATTTGTAAATAAATAACGTT